>CM076578.1:476542074-476663850 GCA_034641835.2 Pinus albicaulis
ATAAGATGTTGGAAATATGATGCAGGATGTTGTCCTTGATGGCAACCCACTGAATAAAGATGAAGACATGCGACTGTTAACATGTGTTGTCCTGGATGGCAATCCACCTGATGAAGTTATGCTTGACTTGATGGACTTGGTAAATGATGTAAATCTGATGTTTGTTGACAATATGATGCTAAGTGTTGACCTTGAAAGGCAACCCACCTGATGAAGATGATGACAACTTACTTGATGAAGTTGTGCTTGAGAGAATATGTTCCTGATGAAGAAAATATGATGTTTCTACAGTGTGTACAGAAGACTATGAAGAAAGGATTTCAGAATGCACTCAAAGTATGATGAAAAAGAGTATGTCTCTTGGTATACGCGTATTGGCCTAAGGGAAATCGCGTATACACGCGGAAAGGCACGTGCCAAGTCGCGTATGGGAAAAAGCGCTCAAAAAGTGCAAAACCAAGGGTAACCACCATGGTATTAACCCATTGAATTGGGTAATGATCCGCCTAAATTGACCCCGTCCAGATAGTTTTGGGCTTATGGTATTGTTTTGATCCATTGTATTGAAAAAGGGGCTCATGGTATTGACAAAGGGTAATCATATATAAGGAGAAGAAATTCATTGTGCAAATCATGAGTGTGAGTGCAAGATGTCTGAGCTTGAATGAATACTTCTCTCTGAAGTAGATCTGATTGGAAAGGGTTACACTTGAAGATAAATATGAGTGTATGATGCACCAATGATGAAGAAGGGGATCTAGATCTGAAATGCACTTGTACTAGATGCAGCAGCAAACCTAGATGCGATGAGGCGGAGCATCTAGGCGAACATATGCTGAAGTGGTGGACTCAGGGCTGATCTCACATCGTCTGAAGAAGTATAACATGCAGAATAATTGGGAATCCTCCCCAGCCCTTGACGGGAGGAAGGCAGCTCTCTGCGGCTTCAGCGAAGAGAAAGCGCGAATGCGCAATAAAATATACTCTGAGGTATACGCTGGTTTGTGTGGACGGAAGCGCGTATATACGCGACATCAGTGAAGTGAAAGCGCGTATGCAAACTAGGGTTTGCTGAAGCAAAGGGTATGAAATATCTGATCTGTTCTGCTGTGTTTCTGCTATCTGATCTGTGTTGATAAGTATCTGTTGGTGATGTATGTTTGTGCTTAAAAGTATGGAAAGGGTCCAGTTTGTAAATATGATGAAATGCGGCCTGCAAGTGTTGTTCTATTGAAGTTGTTGGATCCAGTGTGAAAATTGATGAAACGTGGTCCAAGGTGGTGCTGAGGGTTGTAGCCTTCAGTCAGGGGACTGTCACTCCCTTGAGGTGAGAGGTGGTGGCGAGATCGGGGGTTGCGGCTCAGCAGGTGAGGGGCGGTAAAACGGGCTGAGGGGTCGTAGCTCCCTTCCAGGAGAGGCTGGTAAACGAGCGCAGGTGGGTGCCTGCGTGCTGGTCAAGTCTGCGCCAGCACATATGTTGTAAGATATTTTCTCTATAATAAAATATTGAAGGCTGAGCAACTGCAGCGGTGGTTTTCTCCCGATTTGGGTTTCCACCTAAAAATCCTGGTGTTCATGTGTGATGCTTTGTGTGATGGTTTATTCTGTTCTTACTGCACCTGTTTACTGCTTATTTGAATATCCGATGAATAAATGATGGAATGGTTTAAGTGAAGATTTAATGACATATCTAAATCTCTGTGTATACGCTAGTTTCATAAATGGGATCCGCGTATATACGCTGGTTTACTGAAGTAAAGTAGCGTATGGGTTTTAAGGAATGAAAAAGTAAAAAGTTTGAATATGCAGTAAATACTGATTCACCCCCCCCCCCCTCTCAGTATTTTTCCCGACAATTGGTATCAAAGCGGGTCCTTGTGCAGAAGCTTGATCGCTTAAAGGAGATCCGTCGCAATGGGGAGTCAAGAAGGAGTAATGTCTATAAAGCCACCTCTATTCAATGGAAGCAATCTGATCTTCTGGAAGGTACGTACAAAAGCTTATCTGCAAAGTCTTGGTGCAAATGTATGGGCAATCGTGGAAGAAGGTTATCAATACCCGGCAAGTATTCCTACTGATGCAGCTGAAAGAAAGAAGTATGAAATCAATGCCAAAGCAGTGAATGTCTTATTGGGAAGCATGTCTGAATCAGAATTTGCTAAAGTGATGCAGCTACATTCAGCAAAAGAAATATGGGACAAAATCATTCTAAGCTATGAAGGAGACACAAAGGTAAAAAATGAAAAACTCCAAACTCTTAGAATTGAATATGAAAATTTGAAGATGCATAGTGATGAAAGTGTTGCCAATTTCTTTCTTCGTCTAGATGATATTGTAAATGGGATGAGAAATTAGGGTGAAACCATAGTGATACTATAAAGTGAAAAGGTCACCAGATCTGACTTCAATTTGAACTCTAAGAAGTTTATTAGGAAGAAGGCAAGATGCGCAATAAACACTGTATTCGATTACATGGTATAAATATGCTTTTAGAAATGAGACAAGGAGGCCCTTCTCAAGTAAGAGAAGGTAACTTGCAAGCATCTATACAAAAGGAAAGGAAAAAGGAAGTTGTCCAAAGAAGAAGAATCCAACTATATATCCGATGAAGAAGAAGCAAATTTCGTAAGAAAGCTCCAACTAGGTACTGGAAGATTCAAAGGTAAGCTTCCCTTCAAATGTTTTGAGTGTGGAAAGGTTGGTCACTATGCTGCTAAATGTCCTTATAGAGAAAAACATGGTAAAGGGAAACAATTTGAAAAGAGAAAGAGTTATTGTGCAAAAGAAGATGATGATGAAGTGTCCGGTGAAGATGAAAGATTCGGCCAAGATCAAAGTTACTGATGGCTAGAAGCAAAAGAAGAAGGATACTCAAGGAAAGGAGATACCTCAGAAATCATGTATTGCAAAAATTGAAGAAGATGAAACAGATTCCGACGAAGATCTACAAGCACTCATGGCAAAGAAGAAAAAGGAGAAGGCCACGTGTAATACTCTTCTTTGTGCAAACAATAGTAAAGATAGTGAAAGTAAAGTTGTGGATCTAGAAGAAGCTCTCAAGATTAAAGAAGAAGAACTACAAAGTTCATACAATAAGCAAGAAACTATCTACAAAGAGATGATCTCACAAATGAAAGATCAAGTAGAAATGCTGAATGGACAGGTGGACAAATATCAAAGGTTTCATACTTATGCATCCAATCGAATTAAAGATCTAGAAGCAGATCTTGAAAAATCAAGCAAGAAGAATGAAGGACTTGAAGCTGCAATCATTTGTCTTCAGGAAGATTTAGAAGCATCAAGTAAGAAAAATAAGGAACCTCTACAATCATTTGAAAAGGAAGGCCTTGAAGCATAAATCATCTCTCTCAAAGAAGATCTGGAAAAATCTAATAAGAAGAATGAAGAGCTGCAACAAACATGTGAAGGAAATGAAGATTGGTTGAAAGAAGAGATTCTAAATCTGAAGGATCAAGTTGAAGATGGAAGAAGAAAAGAAGAAAGAATGACAAAGCAATGTCAAGCCTTGGAGGTTGAGGTAAATATTCTCAAAGGTAAATTAGAAGAAAAGGTTAAACTTTTGAGGTTTCATGATAGTACTAACATTTTGGACAATATTCTGAGTAATCAAAGGTCTCCTGCTATCAAACATGGTCTTGGTTTCCATGAAACTATTAAAGGAGAATCTAGCTCACAAGGAAGTGCCAAAAATTCAAAGGATGTCAATGCAAAACCTGAAGTATTGAAAGAGACAAAAGCTCAACCAACAATCATGAATTCTCAAAGGACTTCATTCAAGAACGTTGAATGTTTTAAATGTCATAATTATGGACATGTTGCAGCAAATTGCAGGAGCAGATCATTTCAGCCTCAAACAAACAAATCCTACGTAGAAAGGTACTCTAGTTTCTTCAAGGGATATTGTTTCTCATGTAACATGTATGGACATAAAGCAGTTGATTGTAAAAGGAGGAAGAATAGAAATACTTATTATGATTCTTATGTTTATTTTGGCCACATGAGATGTTATGCTTGTAACAAGTATGGACATGTAGAGAAAGAATGCAGGATGAACAGATCTGGGAAAGTGGACAATATTCAGCACACAGTTGGAAAGCTCAAGAAAATTTGGAAAAAGAAGGAGGACCGATTAGAAACGTAGGGAATTCGGACCCTACTGCAGTCATCCACTTCTGGAAGCCTATTTCTCTGATTGACTGCAGGAATGATGTGAGATACATTATGAGATCTAGTAATGTATCGTCACAAGGGGAGCAATGCATGATGACTCTCAAGGTTGATTTGTTTATTCTGGTTATGTTTACTTCTGAAAGCGCATCTGATGTAAAAAGGACAGGTACAGAAAGTAAAATTGCAGGAGGAGATGAAGGTGTGAAATTTTCTATATTTCACTTTTCATACGCGGGTTCTAGGAAACAAAGTCGCGTATACACGCGAGTTTCAGCAGACACAGTCGCGTATGCATTGATGATAAGAAAATTTATCTGATAGCTGAAGATCTGAAGCAAAGGTCTAGGGGGAGCATCAGTCTGACTGCTAATGATTGCACTATTCTGGTTATACTCATGATAATGAAATGATACATGGGTTCTTTTGTTGAAGATTATGGATGAAGCCTGGTAGCTTTATGATGAAGAGCATTCGTTGTTGAGATGAAAGTCTTATAGTTCAGAAATGAGGACATATCATGAAGAGATTGTTGTTGATGACTTGCTGTTGAAGGTGTCTCAGATTGCACAAGTTAAGGAAGAAGCACTGGTTTAGGGGGAGTAGCAGGTTGAATTCTAATGGTTGCATTGTTAGAAATATGACTGCTTATTCTTTGGTCTTGGTGATACTCATGCTCAAATGATGATGATTTGGTACATGGATTATTATGATGAGATTTTGAGCCCTGGTTGCTGATAAGTATCTTTGTGTGGATGAGTTGGATATCGTTTGTTTCAGATCATATAGAGTTTGGCTGCTATGGTTGAGATCTTTTGCTTACATATGTTACTTCATGTTACATCTTGAAGATCATGGTAATTTTGGACCACATGGATGATTGCTTGACACATATCTGAAGATGCTGTTCTGGTATGATAATCTCTTTTGTAAAGAATGTATTGATGCTGCAAAGAATATGAAGGCTTGGTTACTATTATACTGATGCCACAACCGTTGGATGACGCTTGAAGACACAACTACAACATTCTATCTATCTGTAGTCCAGGGAAGCACTCAAATGTCTCAGAAAGAAGTTGAACACTGTCTTTGCCTTACAAAGAATCAGATCTGGTTGAAATTTAGAAGATGTCTTGGGATACGCTGGTTTCCTGAAACACAGTCGCGTATATACGCGAGTTCCTGCACAGAAAACCGCGTATGGTTGGTTGCTGACAATTTTTGGTTGGTTCAGCTCTCTTCAGCACAGCTGCAGTACTGTTTGGTATCTCTGATACTGTTTGGTATCTCTGGTGGTGTTCCAGTTCTCATAATTCTGTTTCTAATGTTTTGATGAAGATGCCTTGATGATTTTTTGGTGGAAGTTTTCAGGATGCACAAACTAAGGGGGAGCCTTAGTCATTTGGAAAGATTGCTTGGTTGCACAGATTCAGGGGGAGCATTAGCGTTGCTGAGTATAATGCAGTATTGGCATTATGATGGTTCTGAAATATGTTCTCTTTTTTGAGGACTTTCTGGTGTTGGTCTTAAAGTTATATTTGCAGTTTGATGAAAAGGTCATGTTGAGACCCATGATGTAAAATTGTAATATTCAGTCATGTAAGGACTTGTCTAATTTGTAAACCCACTTGGTTGGGTAGCTGAGTCAAATTTTGTAAACCCACTTGGTTGGGTAGCTGAATTGAAATGTGTAAACCCACTTGGTTGGGTACTTGAGTCTCATATGTAAATCCACTTGGTTGGATATTTGATGTAAGTATGAGTCCTTGGTGATAGGAAGAGTTATGTACTTTATTGAAAAATATGTTTAAAGATTCAGCATGAACTCAGGGGGAGCTTGGCTACTTCAGCACACATCAGATCTACAGAACGCTTCTTCTATATGAGGAGAAAAGGGGGTGAGAGTGTTGGTTTTTGATCCGCCCTTTGCCCTTGATGTCAAAGGGGGAGAGTGACATGGTGTTTGAATGAAGAGAAGATAATGATGTGACATATTTGGGAGAGTGACATGATATCTATCTGCTGTGGTAACCAAACACCATCGTGGTTGCCATCAAGTCCAAAGGGGGAGATTGTTGGAAATATGATGCAGAGTGTTGTCCTTGATGGCAACCCACTGAATAAAGATGAAGACATGCGACTGTTGACATGTGTTGTCCTTGATGGCAATCCACCTGATGAAGTTATTCTTGACTTGATGGACTTGGTAAATGATGTAAATCTAATGTTTGTTGACAATATGATGCTGAGTGTTGTCCTTGAAAGGCAACCCACTTAATGAAGATGATGACAACTTACTTGATGAAGTTGTGCTTGAGAGAATATGTTCCTGATGAAGAAAATATGATGTTTCTACAGTGTGTACAGAAGACTATGAAGAAAGGATTTCAGAATGTACTCAAAGTATGATGAAAAAGAGTATGTCTCTTGGTATACGTGTATTGGCCTAAGGGAAATCGCGTATACACGCGGAAAGGCACGTGCCAAGTCGCGTATGGGCAAAAGCGCTCAAAAAGTGAAAAACCAAGGGTAACCACCATGGTATTAACCCATTGAATTGGGTAATGATCCGCCTAAATTGACCCCGTCCAAATAGTTTTGGGCTTATGGTATTGTTTTGATCCATGGTATTGAAAAAGGGGCTCATGGTATTGACAAAGGGTAATCATATATAAGGAGAAGAAATTCACTGTGCAAATGATGAGTGTGGGTGCAAGATATCTGAGCTTGAATGAATACTTCTCTCTGAAGTAGATCCGAATGAAAGGGTTACACTTGAAGATAAATCTGAATGGATGATGCACCAATGATGAAGAAAGGGATCTAGATCTGAAATATATCTACTAGATCTGCTTATGGAAGGCTTAGATCTGTGATGAGGCGAACATCTAGGCGAACATCTGTCTGAAGTGAAAGGGTAAATCTGAACTGAATATCTGATCTGAAGAAGTATGCTGCTTTGGAATAATTGAAGATCTATACGCTACTTTGACGCGGAGGAAGCGCGTATATACGCAGCTTCAGCGAAGAGAAAGCGCGTATGCGCAATAAAATATACACTGAGCTATACGCTGGTTTGTGTGGACGGAAGCGCGTATATACGCAACATCAGTGAAGGGAAAGAGCGTATGCAAACTAGGGTTTGCTGAAGCAAGGGGTATGAAATATCTGATCTGTTCTGCTGTTTTTCTGATATCTGATCTGTGTTGATATGTATCTGCTGATGATGTATGGTTGAGCTTAAAAGTATGGAAAGGGTTCGGTATGGAAATATGATGAATTTTGGCCTACAAGTTGTGTTCTATTGAAGTGGTTGGATCCAATGTGAAAATTGATGAAACGTGGTCCAAGGTGGTGCTGAGGGTTGTAGCCTTCAGTCAGGGGGTTGTAGCTCCCTTCCAGGTGAGGCTGGTAAACGAGAGCAGGGGGTCGTAGCTCCCTTCCAGGAGAGGCTGGTAAACGAGTCAGGGGGTTGGAGCTCCCTTCCAGGAGAGGCTGGTAAACGAGCGCAGGTGGGTGCCTGCGTGCTGGTCAAGTCTGTGCCAGCACATATGTTGTAAGATGTTTTCTCTATAATAAAATATTGAAGGCTGAGCAACTGCAGCGGTGGTTTTCTCCCGATTTGGGTTTCCACCTAAAAATCCTGGTGTTCTTGTGTGATGATTTGTGTGATGGTTTATTCTGTTCTTACTGCACATGTTTACTGTTTATTAAACATCTGATGAATGAATGATGGAATAATGGAAGTGAATATTTAATGACATATCTAGATCTCTGTGTATACGCTAGTTTCATAAAGGGGATCCGCGTATATACGCTAGTCTACTGAAGGAAAGTAGCGTATGGGTTTTAAGGAATGAAAAGTGTAAATATTGATTGTGCAAGAACACCATTCACCCCCCTCTCGCATTTTTCCCAACATGTACAAGATTTGAGTGTGAACCATAATCACTCTAAGAGAGCCTATAATTCAATTCCTTGAATAGTGAGTGGCCTTGTTGCAAATAATGAATAAAACTGTGATTATGAGGTTTTTCAAGGTTCCTGAAAATGAAAAACATGAGGTATCGACAGTCTCCAAACAACACCAACAACACTAACCCTCCAATGCATTTTCTCCTAAAATACACTTGAATTCTAATCTTGAAAATGTTTCCAAATGGCCTTGAAAACCTAATTAAACTAGGAAAAGAAAACTCAACTTAAAAATAAATAGATTCCCTAGGTGATTTTATAAGGGAAAATTAATGCCAATATGAAGTAGTTACTTAGTAAAATAAACACAAAACAATCCAACCATTGGTGTCTTAATTGAAATTGGAAACTCAAAATTGATTAAAAATTCATAAGAAGTGTTCTATGGTGTTGAGCAAATTTATTAACATATAGATTGTTGTCTATCACATTAAAAAACTCAACACAAAATTGTGTATTTTCCATCACATTCAAAGGTAGTGTTATCAAATTTTATAGTTTTTCATTCACTACTTTTCATACCTCTATAAATTAATATGGTGGACCACACATCACATATGAAAACCACACCATATCTACACAAGTGTGAGCCAAGATTTGTTGCAAGGAGTGCGATGAGCTAAGGTGTGAAAGTGTTTTGTCAAGGCACATGAACAAGGCATGGTCTGTGGGAAAAAAAAAATTGTTGCATACCTACAAGAACTTTTGTCAATTTTTTTATTCAATTGGTAGGTGGGGATCATCCACTTGGTCGAGAGAAACAAATAACTATGCAAGTAATCCAATTGAAAATATTGATCTCGTTATTTCTACCCTAGAGGGTGAAAACCAGATTGTGGCTCGATGGTAAGTAGCTACAAAAGAGGTGAAAAACTCAATAACAAGCATGCTCGTGTATTCTTCACTCAACAAAGAATTTGAGAAGTTTCTTGATACATTTAAAAAAGGAGAAAATTTTATCTATATACTGGTAGAGGACCTTCATCTAAAACTTTTCATTTGGGACATATTTTGCTTGTTAAGCATTACCAGAAACTTTGTAAGCTACATAAACATGTTCACTATCACTAGCAACATTCATCACACTTAATATCCAATATTTTATTACAAGTCTTCTCCAACATAAAATACAAATGATAGGTCAACCATGTTTTGGTTGACCCAGACTACATAAATAAGAAGAGTTTTCTCCTCCATTCGATCAACATTTGGGTCAAGGAAATAAGAAGAGTAAATTTGAACCACTGAAGAAGAGAAAACTGGAGCAATTCATGGTCTCTAATTTGTTCTCGATTAGGGATTATTAGTGGGTTATCTAATCAAATTACGGAGCATCTTTGGATTTATCTATTGTTGGGAAATCAACCATTTAGCGACACTAAATTCATACATGAGGTGAAGAATAGAATTTAGCCTTGAGATGAGACAAAATTCAGCCCTGATGTGAGACAGAACTCCCCCCACCCCCCGTGGATAATTAAAACCTATGATAAAAAGACAAAATTCAAGCATCACTTGAGGACAAAACTTGGACTTCAGTGACATAACTCAAATAATTTATAAAACAAAAATTAGCCCTTCATTAACATATATTTTAGACCTACATTGACACAAAACTTTATTTAATTCCTTCAATACAACTCATTCCCTTCTGCTTTGGTTTGTCCTTGGAGAGGGATTAGGTCTAGTCACCCTTCATTGTGCACTTTCTAAGACTAGTTGGACCTTTCACACAACAAATATTTTCACTATTGATATAACCTCTTTCTTAAAAAACTAGGAGTATTCTTATTTTTCCTTAGCCCAACCTCCTTAGCACACAAAACTATGTTAGCCTCTCTCAAAACTAGCATATAGGAATTGACCTCCAGCACATAGAACTACTTAGATAAAACTGTATGTAACAATATAAACTTGAGGTTGAAAATTCCATTGAAAGGTGGCATTTATAGGTTACTTTTTGATCCTATGGCATTATATATTCCAATGAGAAACTAGATGAACCATCTAGAGTTGAGGATGCACATGCATGGAAAGATGCGAGGCGAGAGGTTCAAAAGCTATTGCAGAATCAAGGGTTAGTTCCAAGCTTGCAATTGATGGGGGTGTTGCAGAGTACATCGACCAATATCACCCCCCCTCCCTCGACCAATATTACAATAAGTAGTCACAAAGGCTCGACCAATATCACCCCCCCTCCCTCGACCAATATCACACCCCCCCCTCAAAAAAAAAAAAAAACTGTAAATGTCGTATTCCCATGAACAAAAAATAGTTCCTCATAACTAGAAATGTTAATATTATATTATTTTTAGCCCCCACAGTGTAGATCAATTCCTGATAAAATGCACAGTTAAGTGCACTCTTTGTGCCATAACTGGTTCAAACCCCTGACTACACCTAGGGGCCACAATAGTACGTGTAGCGGTCGAAATAAATTGCATGTTACGAGAGTAACAAACAACCCTAGTTTATGATTCCGCCTGTTACATATATAATGTTTAAACCCATGAAGAATAATTTCAGGATCTCTGAATTAAAGGGGTTTTTAACTCAGTAGATTATGACTGCACTCTGAACTCATGGCCACACTTAGAAGGAATTTAACCTCATCCAGACTACAATACAAAATCAGGGAATAAACTAAACCGGATAAGATCACATACATAGATAACCCTATAGATATATCATGAAGTTAAGGAAGGGGGCCACTCCGGGCGAGTGTGGGCCCTTATATTCTATAGAATAGATAGGTCCTGAAGGTCGTTGTTATAAGGGGTTTGTCTTGAGCTGCTTCTCACTCAGGAGAGAGGGTCTAGGGAGATAAATACACATTCGAAAGGGAAAGGTAAAAAGAGAATCTCCCCAATCCAATCATAGAAGGAAGTGAATAAGTTCCCATGGGGTAGTAAGCGAATAAATAGTATCTAAGTAAGGGGGAGAGTGGTTGGACAACAAGGGACATTATTATTTCACTGTAAGTAATTGACGCTGAGGTGAGAGGTTGTATACCTGGCTAGACAATAATGGAAGATGAGCCAATTATAATTTCCCTGTTATTGTGTTTATGATCCCTAACTCAGGCCATCATGCACACTTTTTTTGTGTTTTCATCTTCGATTTCCAGCTACCTGAAATATTTCTTCTTCCCATCAGATATCTAAATTGACCAAGAATACTATTTATGTTTCATTTGATCTTAATTATCATGGTCTTGGTACCATGCCTTATGTTACATTTTATTTTGTCTTCTTTATCACTCGTTTTGAGATGTGTTATTACTTTTGGGATTCAAATAATTTTTTTTCACTCACATCCTTTTGCTCTGATTCAATCATCTGGGAATTTAGTCCATATCTCCTAAATTCATTTTCTCTCTGATCATGGCCTTGAATCTTGAACCCTTTGATCACATTTTATTGGGATTTATCAAGTTTCATCCCATATACATATTTCAGGCTCTCATTAAGTTATGTTTCCCATATTGGGATGAAAATACATTTTCTCCTAGTCAATTTCCTCTTATATCATGATGTCACCCTAGGATATTCAAAACGAATTGAATTATTTCAAACTATTTATCTTAGAATTTGAAAATTCCCCTAAGTGGTTTTCAAGTTCAACATACTCTCACCATGTGTTTCTGGTGGCAAGTATAAATACTTTGTTTCCCAGTGGAGAAGGAATTACTAGCTGGAATATACATCTAAGGGCTTGACCATCAACAAATATAAGGGGAGATTATATTTTATTATTATTTTCTTCCAAGTTTTGATGCTCCTCATTGTTTGATCATTAGCCCATTTCTAACCTAGGAACATCCTCTTCTTATTTCCTTATGCCCTAAGAGATGAATTCCTTGTTACTTATCTAACAGACCTTTGGACTCTACCATTACCCTCTTCTCTTGATTCCAGTATGCCAAAAAGTTGGTGACACATTTATATGGTATGGGGGAGTAAGTAGTGGGGTTGTGATTGGTGATTCATTACTTGGCAGTCTCTATGACTTCAGTTCCTTTGGGTTTATATTGAGAATTCACATGGGTAATGGTGAAGTTGTGTCCTTTAATTTATTGGGAGATTGAAAAATGCTTGACTAAAACACCCAATTATGGCCGAGACAAATATGAAGCATTGGTGAGTGAAGAAGTTTGAAAACATGGTTATATGATTTGGTGAATATTTTGTTAACTTCATGAAGTTTGATAAGGTTGAACATAGGAGATGATTTGGCAGAAAGTTTTGATCTCATTATCCTTCAGTGGATTTGTAAAGGGAGATTTTTGCAGAAAAAGTAATGAAATGATTGGAAATAAGTGAAGTGCTTGCACTTACTATTCCTTGATTCTGGGGCGCTTATTTCTTTTCCTTTCTCATGAGATTCTTTTTCCTGGAAGATTACTTCTTTGGGTTGGATTTTCATTGGCATCTTTAGATTCCTATGATTTTGTGGTATTATCTCACAAGGATCCTATCTGATGATTTCGCCTTGAAGAAATCTTGTCTTTATTAGTGTTCTACTAGTTATTTTCTTTTCAATAGTTTCTTGTTTTGGTTCATTAAATTTTCTTTGTTGTATTAAAATTTATTTCATTTATAATTTGATTTGCATTTCCTTCTTATTTTCTTTCATTTCAGTTCAGGTTTGGTTTTTCTATTAGACTTTTCTTTTATCCTGGATCGATCAGGCATGCTGGAAGAAAAGAAAACAAGTATTTAATAGAACCATCACTATATAACTCTCTTTTCAAGTTGTGTTTTTCTAGAATTAACCCTTAACTACGGAGGAACACTTGTGCCTTGTGGTTGTTAACATAAATTCTAGTACATACTAAGTTAGGGTATTTTTCACCTGTTATTTAAGAGCTTGATCCACCTCACATTAAATAGTTGATATCTACAATGATTGGAGTAGGGAATATCCATGGGCTAAACTTCAGAGTGAACAATATGATGAGAAAATCAAAGTCACTCTCGTATCACCCGAGCCTCCTCCTACACCCATTGCATAAAATAAAGAAAACAATATGTAGCAATATCTATATATACATATATAAGGGTTTTTAGTTGATTAAGATGGCATGGTGATCCGGGTAAATTTCTCTACCCTTTACACCAAGACCTTTTACTTCATCTGATGTGTTATAATTTCATTTAATCAAAGCATTAATGAACATAAATGAAAAAATGCATGCTGTAAAGAAGAGAAACATAACAATCATGAGAAATATAAGACATTGATAACAGAGTTCATCTAGGAGGGGATAAGTATCCGAGCCTCAGTGTTATGGTGGTGTAGGTCATTGCATTAAGTGTTGTAATGAGTGAATATGTACATGGATGGTGTTTTCTTTGTCATACAAGGAAAATTCCCTCACACAGGAGTGGTTGGACCTCTCTATGAGATGTTCCACTATAGGAACTCTCGTTCACAAAAAGGACTCCTATTAGTATGACAATAAATCACACATAATGACAAAGAGTATCCCGCAAACATGTCAACAAAGGGATCTCAATAAAACATACATGTGACAATGAGTATCCCACCAACATGGTAGCAAAGGGATCTCAAATATAATATAAATCCATGATAGAAAGTACATCTCACATCAAGAGAAAAACAAGATCGCACATCAAACATCAATAGGGATCTGTACAAAAAAATGCATCTCGAATCAAAGAGACAAATATGTACATGAAATCAATGCATCATATACCTCACATTGAAGATGACTAAAGAATGATATGCTCCATTGTTGGATCTGAAATCACCATCAATCGCGTGGCGTCGAAAGGTGTGAAATCGATAGCTCACTCACTGAAAGCTGACACCTGCACTCCACTTCGAAAAGCAGTTGAAAAATATAAAGGTAAGATGGAAAATCATAATACACCATCAGATTCGTGTCATCGAATAGTGCAAAATAGACTATCAAATTTATGAATTATGACAAAGAGAAAATCTAGGACTTAGGGAATCTTTTAGATTGCCCCTAAATTCCTCAAAGATGCTGCTCCATAGGGAATCTAGAAATATGCAACTCAAAACAGGAATCTGATCTCACCATTGAGATCCTTGCAAAATTTTGAGAAGAGTGAGTATAAGGTTGACATCATTCTGACACCGACGAATTTCAGCCTCCAAGGAATCTGCAATATTCCCTCAAGATTCCTGAAGATTCTCCTCCACAGGTAATCTGAAAAATTGTTGCTCAAAATTCAAATTTGGGCTCACCATCACATTCCCTGTGAAATTCTGGTTAAAATGCATTTAATGTTTAATACATTCTAAAAATTTTACCTCCTTGGGATCAAAAGATTCCCTTGGCATTAAACAAGAATCTATCTCGAATTGCGTGCCTACACTGCCTTGAACTTCGTTTCCATCCTCTGTTTCCTAGTTTGGGCGCACTATGAAAATGATGGGTTTAAATATAAATTCGTGGGTGGAGATTACAAGTTAAATGTCGTTGTCCTAGTGTTAAAAAAAGGTGATTTGTTAAGGCGAGGTCGGGGGATCAAATCCCGCCTCCCCACAGAATCTGCATGCTTTTTTATGTTTGGATGGGCACAATTTTTTTAAAGAAATGGGCGGGGTCGAGCGTGCCTTGGGCGGCCTACCCAACAAACTTGTGACACATTTGGTGGCATATAACACATGTTAACAAAAGTTGCATGGTTTGTATGATATATATATATATATATATATATATATATATATATATATATCATACGATATATATGACATATATAGCGCGTGGCTCCATGGGGTTCGACGGGGGTCATGACCTTCCAGCCCATATACATTTTCTTTTAATATTGTTATGCCGTTGTAATGTGTGGGTGGGGTGGCAGGGTTGGTGGCCCGCCACCCCCTTTTTTTAATAATTTTTTGCTTTATTAAAACAAACTATACCTTTTTGAAAATTCGTTAATTTGACCAAAGGAGTCAAATTAACGACCCCACAATTTTTCTCGGAATCCAGCCAGAGCTGGCTAGAACTCGGTGGCCGGAAAAGTGTGAAATTGTGCCTTCCTTAAGCCTACCAAGTCACCAAGTCAACCCAAAACGTTGACTACCTCTATCTTTCTCATACGAGCTCGGTTTGATGAACCATTCACATCGTTGCGATCAATATGACGATATCTTCAACTTGGAGCTGATTTCAGAGCAATCCAAACAATTCGATTTTTGAGCTTCCATAAGCCGTCTTTTTCATGTGTGTGTCTCTGGAGCCACCTGGATCACATGGCACTGTAAGTAGTGTGGGAAGTACAAGTAACTCCTAAGGGGCTATAGACGCTTGCTGGCAGCGGGGCAATGTCGAGAAGTTAGATATGAGGAACACACCTGGGCAGTTGTGTACTCATTATAAGTGAAGGCCTGTGGTCATACCCAAAGAAAATCAGATGTGGATTGAAAGTGAAAGGAAAATTCACCACTTATATTAGCTCTCAGATAACATGTCTAAGATGATCTGATGCTTGAAGTACTAGAAGATCATTATTATAATTAAAATATTTGCAATGACATTATTATAATTAAAATATTGGCGATGAAATTATTAATTATATGTCACATCATATTCAAAACCCTTATAGTTGAAACTTTAGTCTGCTGAAAATTAAGAGTTGTTGTTCACACTGCGTCTTAATGAATGCAATTGCTTTTACAGGAGTCTATTCTCCTCTAGTGTAAAAAATGGGTGGGGGGGGGGGGGATGATTTAAATAATGAAAACTAATTAAATGGAAAAAAATGATTAAGAAAGCAAGGATAATTTCAAAACCCTACTGGGTGGAACTTTTGGTTGATTGACAACAACTTTAAACAGGTCGTTTAGTTCCTTCTCCCTCTTCTATTCCTCTTCCTTGTTTTGCTGCAAACCAAACAAATAGATCAATCAAGACTGCGAAACCCAAGTAAATTCCAATCGTCATGCCTTTTCAAGCACCATAAAACCTCGAAAAAATGGGGAAAAATATTACCTTGGTTGTATTAACTTTAGCGTCGGGTTTGGGTTGTACCGATTGCTTAAGGCTCTGGACATATTTCTGAACATTTTTTCTCTTGTTCTTGTTCTTGAGGCCGAAGGTCTTTTCCTCCACGACCTTCACTTTTTTGGTTACATCGACCTTGGACTGCTGCTTGGGAGGCATGGTTATGCTCAGTAGCCTGAAATAATCCAAAATAAGCCAACGGAGAGATGAAAAAAGAGGAAATTTCGGCCTGCCACTTCAACAAGCAGATGGATCGAAGGATTCGATAGAGAAGATGAGGGTTTGGATTTGATGATCAGGATAATCACATGTTGTTAACCCTATTGTCCATATGTTCATTGGTGTTTTAAGTGTGCTTTTTCACTTAAAATTATTCCTTCTTCACTTGAGTGGGGTTTAACTCTGAGGATGCTTAGCTTAGCTAAAGTGGAATACCTTGAAAAATAAATGTAGATTAATTTTGGTATATTCTTATTGATATAGTTTGTTGGGTTAGTTTGAGGGGTTGAGTATTTTGAGATTTATTTAAGAGGTATGGAGATTGATCTTTGAGGTTAGTTGCCTTTCTTATATGCCAGGTATAACTAAGTCATTTGGTTTAATGGTAAGTCTTCGTAGTTGGAAATAACAGGTCACTAGATTTTGTAAGTATTCATAGTTGGAACTAATAGGCCACAATTATAACATTTATGCAATTCCATTGCAACGTAAATAAAATTTTAGCTCCCCATTTTCTATTGGCACCAATTGACTCTAACTTGTTTCATTCAATTAAATGGTTTATTCTCTTATGTTGTGACATCAAACAACCTTTTCAATCCTTAGCTCCTATTGATGGTAGGGATGTTGATCAAGGTACGGGGATTGGTAGCAAGTTGATGTCTCCCAGTTTAAGTTTTGTAATTAATGCTAATGATTCTACAGTGGCTATCATACTTATAAAATGTGATGAAATGTTGAGGATTTTCTCGTAATGTACTCCTTGAGAAAGATTCATAGAAATATTACAAGGCGGAAGCATTCATATTGTGTCTTGAGCTTCTCACCCATTGACCACCATTATTTGACATCAAAGGTGGAATAATGTCAATCCATGTTGATTGGAAGGAATTAATAGTGAACAATGGAATATATTAATTAATTTTTGACTAAAGACCCTTCTGAGAAACATATAATCCAAAGCTTGATTACAGAGTAATGTTTGCAAATGATGAGAAATGTTTTAGAATTTTGTCTTCTGTGATCCATCGTACATATTCAGAATTCTTTCGGAAATAATCACATGATTTGGCAACTCACTGATAAAGTCCAACCATGGGACTAGATTCCTCTTTACAAGAGGACCATTTTTTAATATTTATAAATGCTCAATTTGGGAAGGGAAGGTGTATTTTTTAGGAAAAGCCCACATGTGCACAAAAGTACAGGTCAGCCCAAAAGAGAAATTATTATTTATTTTGGACATCATCATTGTCAAGTGACCCTCATTTGGACACCATCATCGGGATAATTCTTCTTTCTTTTGGTTTTTCTCACATAGGTATGATGTTGGGTCACAGAGATTGGTTCATACAAGTCTGAGATTGCAGGGTCTCAAGCTTGCATGTGTGTCTAGGGTTTTGGTTTCTAGCCGCATGGATGACACAAGAAGATTTTGGTCAAAATTGGAGGAACGCAAGCTCATGCATGTAGTTGGAGGGTTTAGCCGCACACACACCACTCTTTATGTACGATTGGGAACCAAGGTTTGAGTTTAACAGTTGGCCACATATTTCGTCAGTTGAGTGTAGAGTTCAGAGGTTGGCTGTAGATCATGACAGTTGATCGCATGCTTCTGGATCAAGGTTTTGATTATTAGCATTGTTGGAGTCATCTCATGGATGTTTTTTAGTTGATTTTGTTGGATAGGATTATTATTGAAGATGTGGATCATTGTAGACTCTTTTATTGAATAATTAAATTACAATATAATAACAAGAATAATTTGAAAGGGTTTCTCCATAGTGGGTTTTTCCCTTGTCTCCACCTGAAAGCGTTTCCTTGGGTGCCCTCACATGACCCGACCCAGACTTATTCCTTGGGCACCCTCACATGGCACAACCCGACCCAAACCAACCCGAACGTGTTTCCTTGGGTGCCATCACACAACCCGACCTGACCCGACCTCCCTGAATGCCAAAGGCACTAGGGAGAAAACAGAAAATGGGTTCCAACACCATCCATAGTCATAGAAACTACATATTTGACATGGTATGCATTATATTTTGAGGGGTGGTTTTCTTCCCACTAGGTTGTCGCCCTTTACCTCACTCTTCAGATATTGTGTAAAGTATAATTTATTTCATGAGTGCTTGACATTTCCGCAAATTATTGGGACACATTGATTTTTTTTTTTGTCCATGAGTACTTAACACAACTGAGAATTTCTAGGAATCGTTCAATAACATACTCCCTAGTTGGGTTGTGGGGTGGTGTTGGGGTACATTACACTCATTAGTTCATTAAGGCACACACTCTGGCCATCATTAGACCCTCTTCCATACATTATTAGGGGCACATATGACCACTTTTAATTCACTATGGGGCATTCCCTATCATTTTTTAAATTCTCTATTTTTAGGGTTCTCTATTTTAATAGGGGGTGCCACCTAGCTGGATGACATGTGGCACTAACTAGACTCTACTTGGAGGATTAAGTGGATAATTCCACTCCATTGATTCCTACTACCTAACCTCTGAATTATACCAATCCATGCTACCCTTGTGTCCCCTTGCCCTGTTCTTTCACATTCCCCAAGGAAAAAATCAAATATTTCAACGTATCTTAGATGACTTGTCACATTCCACTAGCTTCACGCATGAATAGGAATTCCCATCAGTTAAGAATTTTTTGGAGGGTTTTCATGGCATAGTCAAGGGTCACATTTACAAAAAAAGGGTGTTTAAGTATATTTTAGAGGGATTAAGGACTATAGGGTTGTTGATAGGGAAAAAATTCCATCTTGCCAACAAGGGGGAATTAACCTAATCGTAGGTCCCAACTAGACCTTCTCTCATTTGGAATGGCTAATCCCAACGAGTTTTAATGACTGTTATAAGGGTTGGGGGAATAATGGGTTAGTGTTTAAGGGATTAGGGATTAGGGGCTTAAGGGTTAGGGGAATAGGGGATTAGGGGTTAGAGGTTTAGGGTTTATGGGTTAGGAGAATAATGAGTTAATGGTTAAGGGGTTAGGGATTGGGGGCTTAGGGGTTAGGGGATTTAGGCACATTTAGGGGTTATGGGAATAATGAGTTAGTGGTTAAGGGATTAAGGATTGGGGTTAGGGGAATAAGAGTTAGTGGTTAAGGTTTTAGGGATTGGCAAGTTAGGGGATTTATGAGAATTTAGGGGTTAGGGGTTGAATAATGAGTTAGTGGTTAAGGGATTAGGGATTGGGGGCTTAGGGGATTTAGGCATAGTTATGGGTTAGGTGAATAATGAGTTAGTGGTTAAGGGATTAGGGATTAGGGATTAGGGGGTTAAAAGGGGTTAGGGGTTGATAATTAGGGTTTAAAGGTTTAGGGTTTAATGGGTTAGATGTTTAGGGTTTAGGGGGTTAAATGGGTCATGGGTTTAGAGGTTTAGGGGGTTAAATGGGTTAGGGATCAATAATTAGGGTTTAAGGGGTTAGGGGTTAAGGGTTTAGAGGTTTAGGGTTTACGAGGTTAAATGGGTTAGGGGTACCTAGCATACCTTGTCACTCCCTCCTTAGCACACCTAGAACTTGATAACACTCCCTTTCACACACTCTTATTCATTCATTTCCATGCAATTGAAACTATTCCTCCTTTTTGTTTCCCTGGCACTCCCTAGCATGCCTTGGGGCCACGCTAACTCATTGAAAAGTAGTGTTGTGTCTAGTCCAAAGTCTCCCTTTGTCTGAAACTTTTTTTCCCATCCCATGATCATGTGAGGGCACCTAAGGAAATTCATTTAGGCAGGTCGGGTCATGTGAGGGTGCCTAAGGAAACACGTTTGGGAGGGTCGGGTCGGGTCAGGTCGTGTCCTGTGAGCGTGCCCATTAAGGAAACATGTTTGAGAGGGTCGGGTACTCGAGTCAGGTCGTGTGAGGGTGCCTATAGAAATGAATTTGGGCAGGTCAAGTCAGGTTGTGTCATGTGAGGGCGCCTAGGAAATGCGTTTGGGAGGGTTGGGTAGGGTCGGGACAGGTCATGTCGTGTGAGGGTGCCCATTAAGGAAACATGTTCGAGCGGGTCAGGAACTTGGGTCGGGTCATGTGAAGGAACCTAGGGAAACACATTTGGATGGGTCCGGTCAGGTTGTGTCGTGTGAGGGCACTTAGGGAAATGCATTTGGGTGGGTCGGGTCGGGTCGGGTCATGTGAGGACGCCCAAGGAAACACGTTCAGGAGGGTCAGTTTTGATCGTGTGAGGGTGGTCGTATAAAAAATGCTAATTTGTGACTGCCCATGTGCCTTGTGCACGTTCATGCGACCCATTTTTTGTTTGCTCCCTTGTGCCTTTGTTTGGGTAGGTTGGGTCGTGTCATGTGAGGGTGCCCAAGGAATCGCGTTCAAATTGGGTTGGGTCAGGTCGGGTGAGGGAGGTCATATAAAAAATACTAAGTTGTGACTGCCCCTATGCCTTGTGCACGTTCATGCGACCCGTTGTGACCCTCTTATTCATGTTGGTTGTTTTACAAAGGAAAGCAACATTGATGCAGGTTGTTTACCATTGTTTGTAATCAAGCAAAATCCAACCAAATTACCCGACCCGCCTAAACGTGTTTCCTTGGGTGCCCTCACATGACCTAGCCAGACCCACTAGAACGCATTACCTTGGGCACCCTCACATCACACAACCTGACCTGACACTCCCGAACACGTTTCCTTAGGTTCCCTGACACGACCCGACCCGACCCACACGAATGCGTTTCTTTGGGTGCCCTAACATGACCAGACCTAAACATGACTTGACCCAATCGAATGCGTTTCCTCAGGTGCCCTCACATGACCTGACCCGACCCAACCCAACCCGCCCGAACGCATTTCCTTATGGGCCCTCACATGACACAGCCTAAATCGATCCTCCCAAATGTGTTTTCCTAGGCGCCCTCACACAACACGACGACACGACCTGACCCAACCTGCCCGAACGTGTTTCCTTAGGTGCCCTCACATGACACGACCTAACCTGATCCACTCGAATGTGTTTCCTTGGGTGCCCTCACATGACACGACCCGACCTGACCTACCTGAACACGTTTCCTTGGGCTGTTGCACACAAAAAAACCCAATTGAAACTGACCCGACTTGCCCAAACACATTTCCTTGGGTGCCCTCACACGACCCAACACAACCCAACCTAAACGCATTCCTTGGGTGCCCTCACACGACTCGACCTGACCCGACCCTACCCGCCTGAACCCGTTTAATTAGGTGCCCTCATAGTATGGCACGACCAAACCCAACTAAAAATGAATGTGTTTCCTTAGGCACCATCACAGGACCCAACTAGACCAGACACGCCTGAACGTCGATTAACTAGGCATGATGAGGGAGCAAACGACAAACAGGTCACATGAAAGTGCACAAAGCACATGGGCAGTCACAAATTAACATTTTTGATACAACCTCCCTCACATGATCTGACCTGAACATTTTTCCTATGGCGCCATTACACGACATGACTTGACCTGCTTGAAGGAAGGCACGAGTGAGAAAAGGGAAAATAGATCGCACAAATGTACAGTACAAGGCACACGGGCAGTCACAACTTAGCATTTTTTCTATGGCCACCCTCAAACGACTCAACTTGACTCGACCCAACCTGCCTAAACACGTTTCCCTTGGCGCCCTCACACAACCCGACCCAACTTGACCCGACACCCCCCCTCGAACATGTTTCCCTGGGTTCCCTCACATGACCTGACCTAACGCAACCCAACTCGACCCACCCAAATGTGTTTTACTGGGCACCCTCACATGACCCGAACAGACCTGAACCGCCCGAACGTGTTTTACTTGGTGCCCTCACAAGACCCAATCCGAATCGACCCAATCGAACACATTTCCTTGGGCACCCTCACACAACATACACTAGAAAATTTGGCCCAATTTTCGATGGCCACTTCGTCGCTATTCCGACACATAGTCGTCGCAAGAGCGATAGTTCGAGGACGGGAAAAATGTGGTTTGCCATTACGTCGAAATTTCGATGCCTTGAAAAAGTGTCGCACTACTGAAACTTTTTCCGTCGCTTCCAAACAAGCATCGCTCTTCTGACGTTTCCCAAACCGCCGCTCTTCTGATGTTTGTAAACTGTCACAATTCTGACGAAATGTGGTCTGACGTTTTGAACGTCGTTCTTCTAACGTTTTGATACCGTTTCTCTTCTGACGTTTGTAAACTGTCACAATTCTAACAAAATGTGGTCTGATGTTTTTAATGTCGCTCTTCCGACGTTTTTATACTGTCGCTATTCCGACGTTTTTAAGCTGTCGCAATTTTGACACCATACAAAAGTGTCGCAAGACCGACGCATTGCAAAAGCGTCGCAATATCAACGCATTCCAAAAGTGTCGCAATACTGACCCTAGGATGAACTATCGCAATATCGACGGACATCACAAGACCGACGAAAATGGAAATCGTTCAAGATTTCAGAAGACCAACGCTTACAAAGCGTCGGTATACTGACGACGGGTTCAATTAAAAAAATAAAATGAAACTTTAAAACAGGACAGTAAATCTCCAATATTTGTTATGAATTGTGGGCGTTCCAATTATTATGAATATAATTCGATTGTGAAATATTAATATAATAAACCACCCCACAACGCTTTGACTATAAACAATCATATAAACATGCCTCTGTATTTCAAAAAACAGGTTCAAAATAAAAATAGGGAAATTTTTTTTTTTTTCCAATTGTTATGAACATAATTCGACTGTGAAATATTAATATAATAAACCACCCCGTAGCGCTTCGACTATAAACAATCATATAAACATGGCTCTGTATTTCAAAAAATAGGTTTAAAATAGAAACAGGGCAACATTTTTTTTTCTCCAATTGTTATGAACATAATTCGACCGTGAAATATTAATATAATAAACCACCCCGCAGCGCTTCGACTATAAATAATCATATAAACATGGCTATGTATTTCAAAAAACAGGTTTAAAATAGAAACATGGCAACATTTTTTTTTCCAATTGTTATGAACATAATTCAACCGTGAAATATTAATATAATAAACCACCTCGCAACGCTTCGACTATAAACAATCATATAAGCATGGCTCTGTATTTCAAAAAACAGGTTTAAAATAGAAACAGGGCAACATTTTTTTTTTCTAAGTAAATTTAATCTATTAACAGTGGGAATAAAATTACATCATGACCGAAGTCAAAAAAATTTCCCAGAATTATGGCAAATTTGTCATCAAAAAATAAAAAAAGAAGATTGCCCTCATACGGGGAAACCAGTCTTGAACGTTTTTCAGGTCATTGCATTGCCCACGCAGGGGAACCATTGTTTGATATCTTTGACTATTACAGTGTTTACAGAATTCAAAAATAAAATAGAGGTCCAACATAGTAATATAAGCAAAAGCATGCCCAATCAAGTGGGCCGTGAAGTAAGAAAACCAAACCAAAGAGAAGCAGCTACTCATCCGGTGGTTCTTCGACAATTCGGCACCATCCTTCGACAAACATAAAACTGAAACTTTAAAACAGGACAGTAAATTTCCAATATTTGTTATGAATTGTGGGCATTCCAATTGTTATGAACATAATTCAACCATGAAATATCAATATAATAAACCACCCCGCAACACTTCGACTATAAAAAATCATATAAACATGGCTCTATATTTCAAAAAACAAGTCTAAAATAGAAACATGGTAACTTTTTTTTTTTCTAAGTAAGGTTAATCTATTAATAGTGGGAATAAAATTATAGCATGAATGAAGTCAAAAACATTTCCCAGACTTATGGAAAATTTGTCAAAAAATCAAAAAAGAAGACTGCCCTCATACGAGGAAACCAGTCTTGAACGTATTTCCCATGCAAGGGAACCATTGTTTACAGAATTCAAAAATAAAACAGAGGTCTAGCACAGTAATATAAAAAAAACATGCCCAATTAAGTGGGCTGCAAAGCAAGAAAACCAAATCAAAGAGAACCATCTACTCATCCAGTGGTTCTTCGATAATTCGGCACCATCCTTCGGCGGGAGCAGCTTTAGACACGGAAGGTCCAGGATCTCGAGCATCCAGTTCCTGCACATTCACACCACCACTCCCTTCCTGAAGGCCTGAAATTTGGGCTTTTTCTGAGCTCAAACCTGCCAGACAGGTGCATTGTTCCTCCACTTGGGCCTCTTCATGGAAAACCACGGTGATTGAAGCTGTGATTCGTGGGCGGTTCAGAGAGAAATTAAAGGAAAAAAGTGTAGTGCACGTTGTGGGAGAAGGTGAAGCGGTGGGGAAATGAGGAGAAGGGGAGCCCATACAGTGGCCAAATCCTAGAACTCGACCCCACCCACTTCTAGTGTTTGGATAGCGGCCTGCGTAATAATCACTTGATTGGGAAGACGACTCGGTTGAGGGGTTGGAGGGAGCGCGCACGGGTTGGCCTCTGGTGCTACCCCTACGGCAACGCATCCTTTGATGCACACGAGGCAAGGGTGCAGTCTCAGCAGTGGGCACAAGATAGGACGGAGAAGAAGGATTCCAAGAAACCGAGTAAGACAGACACAGACCAGACCGAGAGAAATGCAGATTTGCAGCAAGGTCTAAGCAGCAGTTCAACTATCTTCTCCTTCCCGTCATAGTGAGTAGGCAGTGTAACCCAGCAACCAGAGAGTGTATGCAATTCAAAGTTGCGGCTCGTCTGAGAAACCATAGAAAAACATCATTTTATCGACCCGACTGCAATGGCATCGAAGAATGCCTGTCATAAATCTCATTGATGAGAGCTGAAGGCCGAATCATATTGGAGCATGCAGAATCGCTAACAGGAGTGGAGGTCCGATCTTGAACAGTGTTAAAACCTAATGCGATTGATTGAACAACAATGTTAAAACTTAATGCGATTGATATGACAATCCAGAGGAGGACACGTGGCAAAAATTGATTGGAGCGGATCTTTTTTTGGGCCGCTCGCGCAGTGGAAATCCGGACCCAAAAAAGATTAGGGCGAATTTGTTAAGAAATTCGCGTCACAACTCTCTCTTCGTACGCTAGCCCAAATTCAGACCCGAAAAAGATTAGGGCGGAATTCATATGGTTTTCGCGTCACAAAATTGTCCGATGTTAGTAGGCTATTTTGGAACGCAAATTTGGTTTGAATTATGGTTTATCGCCGTTTGAAGTCCGGCGGGCTCCACGGATAAAGGGTTCGTCTGAAGTTTTGACAAAGGTTTTGTTATATGTTTTATTTTATATAACGCGTGGCGGAATAGATTTATTGAAAACAAAATGCGATGTATATATGTTTTATATATATATTTCATATATATATTAAAACATTTATAAATTGTGGACCTTAGGAGCATTTTAATAGACTTGTTATTTGCATAGTTTTGTTATGTTTTTAATATATGCGTTGCATATAAAAGAAAAGGGTTGTGAGCCTATTTAGGAATGTAGTTGTAAATTTTATTATTACACACAATAGCAATGTAAGTGTTTTGAAGAGCACAACAGTGCATAGTTTTAGAGACAGAGAAGAATTTTGAGTGCACTGCGTTTTGCAGCAGTCACATTTTGTAATCCCTCTCAGTGAGGAAGAATTTGTAATAGTTTTTTTTTGAAGGAATATAAATTTTTCAAAGTGTTGAACTCTGTTTCCAGTGAATAAATTTCAATATTTTTTGTGTGTTAGAAGAGGAGAGTATTACTCTCTCCGTTGTTATTCTGGAATTTTCAAATATTCCAACACATGGCTATAAATGAAGGAGATTGCTACGCATCAACATCAACATGTTTTCAAGTAGGAGCTGCCTAATTTTTAACAAACTTCTCTCTGGATGTAAAAATTTGTAGACACTGAAGATTACTCAGGTGATGCCTAAAATTTCCATTGAATTCCTATAATAATCTTAGATTTGTGACAGAAATCCTTTTGCTAATATATTAGCTTACTCCTTTTAAGTTTGTCTCATTCAACTAATAAAAAATGTTTCAAGGAGTATAATGAAAACTAGATTATGTGTGAAGCATAAAATAATCATTGATGCTAGACTTGGAAGTGAAGAAGTATAATAAGAAGTATATACACTTCTCTAAAGCATAATACCATTTTTCTAAAGCATAAGACAATCATTGATGCTAGACTTGGAAGTTCGAATAAGACGAGATAAAACAATGAAAAAGGCATTCCATTGCTTGCATGAAATATGAGTACCGCCTTTTACCAGTAAGCTGGGAGCAAGGTCTAGATTTTGACTGGCATCGATTCTTGTGAACTCAAATTTCACTAAAAACATAGCTTTTTGTATGTTTTCTAGCACATGGTTAAAAATCATAGTGCATCAAAATCTATATTGTTGGGATGAATACATAATTAATAAAAAATTATCTTTACCAAGTTATTCGCTTCACAAAAGCCTGATCTTCACATGTGACACTTTTGCTAGGGATAAATATAAAGTGGGTTGTGACATTTTAAAACTTGGTTCGTGGTGAAGTGCCCAAAAGGCAAGTATATCAAATCATCTGCGACTTGTGTCATTTAATAGTAGCGGATGATTTGATATCATAATGGAGGTGCTCCAATTCAAGCAGTGTAGAAGAGGCAGGATCCTACAAGGCAGATCGAAACTTTGGAGAAGAGCAAGGCAGATCCTGGGAAGAACGAAGAATTTGGGAATCCGAGATCTCTCCCAAAGGCCATGATACCAAAGGTTTGTCCTGTTTGTATATCTTTCTCATCTACATCCAACATAGCCATAAATGCCCACATAGATCACTGTCTATCAAGTGAGTCAAATGCTAAAAAATATGGAACAAAGTTTTCAAAGCCTAAAGTGAAGGTGAGAAAAAAAGGATCAATCCTAGATATAATTGCTGCGATACCTGTTTTCATGCTAGAGGATTTGGATTATAGTACTAGCAAAGAGAAATCGATCCCTGATGCACATCCATTGCCTTTGGATCAGCTCAATCTCAAAGACACCACCAAGCAGAGGCAACATCAATGCAAAGATCTCAACATTTCAAAATTAATGCAAAGATATCGCGTAGTGGTAATGCATGTATTTCAAAAGAAACAAATAAAAATGCACATTCTAACCCATTTGAATAACCACTATAGCAAGGGTTTACATCTAATTAGATCCAATCCATATATCGATGGAAAAAAAATAATATAATTACATTTTCCGTAGCAGAGGAAACTTTGTGAAAACAGAAAAGGAATATAAAACGAGGATGTCAAGATGTTTAGATGACTTAGTACAACAATTATTTATGCTTAGTAGACACAACACTGTATTCTTAATGCATTTTCTGTAGAATACTAAACAGATTTGTCCATAATTTGAGATGCAAACTGTAGTCTCTACTACGTTTGGAAAATTGGAGGTTTATAAAACATAAGATGCGAACAGAATTGTACCACTATGATAAGAAGTTGTCAGAAGCCTTCCTTCTGCTTCGCAAATGTGGAACTACCTTAAGAATTCTTATGGTTGATATGAATATTAGAGCATGGCAGTTAAATGTAGTAGTTATGCTAAAATACTGAACAACAGCTTGAGAGTGCTCTTCAGATATTGTACGAATGCACCAAATTAAAGCTATAACATTACTAAAGATAAATGGCAAAAAATAGTCAATTTTGATATTGTGAAGTTGTCTTTCTTGGTAGAAAACTGGGGATAGGATGGAAAATATGAGAGAACTAAGCTCCAAGGACTAAAAAAACAAGGCCAACATAGTTCTGCCTTGAATAAGAGACAAAACAAAGCTGCCCAAAAAAGTGTTTGCCACTGTCATCACCTCCAGGAGTGCAAATTTAGTTGATGGTTCCAACCATTTGACGAAGCAGAGAAAAGATTCATGGTGCCAATGGTTGTAGCACAATTTTTTGATGTGAGCCAACATTTTAACAAAGCAGATTGATGGTGCCAATTGCTGTAGAAGTCCATTGAGAGTGAAACTACTGTAGTATATCAGTTTGAGAGCACCCATTGAAGCTCCTATATATAGCAGAGTCAACATTCTCCTATTGAACAAGTTTGTATATTCAAAGCCACAACAATATCAGATAGCCACGATCCTAAATAAGAACTAGAGCCAAAGCTAAGATAGATTCACGTTTAGCAGAAAAAGACAGCCATAACAAAGGATCTGACCACAGAACTAGATCATGAGAGATAGCAAGATTCTTGCTTCCACTGTGGAAATGTAGAAATTGTACAAGGGCTTTGCTTCCAGTAGATTTCATTGTGACAATAATTGCTATGGTGTTGTAAGTACTCATTAGTAGAAATTAGAATCTTAAAGCCATTCTGGAATTATTTTAACCTGGAGAGGGTTTTCTCTGGTTATAAGTCCTCATGTTCAAATTCCATTGTGGATTGGTTGTGTTTGATATTATGTTTTTACTATCCGCAGTTTAATTTTTTCACAGAAAATTATCAGTCTAAAGCGAGCAATTTTGCGATGTTTCTTTTGCTTCCTATTATGAAGTATTTTTCTTAGAACTCTACTCATTCTAACAGAGGTCTTGGGCATAGAACGGGGGACTTGGGTTTTTTGGAATCAAACTTCAGGTTAATATGCTCATATGAAGAATGGCACAGTGAGCCTTAGCATGGAGTTGGGAGTACCAATTTGAAGTGCAGGTAGGGAATTGTACAATAGACCAGTTAGATTTATGGACCCTAATACAAAAGTTTCTTCTTCTTTCAAAATGTGTTTCTCATTTTCTGTAACCAATGTGGGTCCTGTTCTTGTTTCAATTGGGGATGGATTAGCATTTTTTATTGCTCCAGATGATCACACTCTGGGTAGCCCTGGAGGCTATTTGGGGGTGATGAGTCCAATAGGTCTCAATGAACTGTTGCCCTCGCCGGGGAATACTATTGCAGTGGAATTTGATACTATTTTGGATGTTGAATTCCATGATCCTAATGGAAACCAGTACCTTCAGCTCCAGTACCTGTTCACAAAAGAGGGTGCCATAGTCATTCATGCGTGTAGAGAGGGTGAATTGCAGGCATTGCAATAGGAGGTGTTGTTGTTGTTGCATTGGCCACTAGATTGTTTGTCTGGTTCTGTTACAAGCGTAGAGTATTGAAAAGGACAGACAAATTTAGTTCAGATATTGTGAAATTGCCTCAGAAATTGACCTACAAAGAGCTCATCAATGCTATGAAAGAATTTTTTTGAATGTGATTGATAATCAATAATTGCAAGCAAGGGTAATCCCATTGTGAAACCCAAATTTTTGAGAATTTTCTAAAACCTGATGATAGAGTCATTGTAATGAACAAGCACCTAGGTCCATATTACGTCCAAATCTACCAAGCACCAAGATCTATAAAAAAAATCCATAGTATCTGCGAACTAAGAAGAAGAGGCAGAAAATGTATTCTGCTTACCTGTTCGAATAGTGGTTGGGGTTTACCATGGAAAAAATTTGACAGAGCCCATGTAGCATTTCTTATCATTGAAATTATGGCAGTATCATTCAACTGGGCAAGCACCTGCCTCAGAGCTCCATGACTGAGGGCAAGATCCCTAAATGTTGCAGAGTCTCCAGCAATATTTCCCAAAGCCCAAACAGCCTTACACGAACACCAGTTGAACTCAAAGTTGGGTACTAGTTTTTAAAATCAAATTCCAAAATTACAGACATATAAAGATAGTTGGGAAGAATAATTTTATGCCTCTAAAATAAACGTGCTACCTGTTCTCGAACATTATCATTCCCAGAGGTAAGAAGTTCCACAAATATAGGTAGTGCCTTGTAATCAATCACAACCTTTGTATTCTCAGAGGTTCCTGAGACTATATTAGTCCAAGCCACAGCTGCTTCAAACTGCATTATCAATCACAAGGTATCACCATCGAAGCTATAATTTTAAGATAACAATTTATCTACCATTGAAACTATAATTTTAAAATAGATACACCTAGTGAGAGTAGAGGTTAGGAAATTATAATAAGAATTATTACAAGATATCACTCACAGTGCAGTTGATTGTTCATTGTCTGCTGTAACTATAATTTTAAAGAAGACACACTTAGTGATATAGACACCACCAAGTGAGAGAAGAGGTTATGAAATTATAATGAGAATTATTTCAAGATATCATATTACTCATAGTACAGTTAATTGTTTATTTTTTGGTGTAATAATTGTTTATTATTTATAAACACAATCAAACATATTATGAGGGACGATGATGAAATTGACAACGGTCTCATAACAAACCATAACGGGCACATCCCCTAGCAAGATAGAATCTGAATAAGAAATAAAGCAAAACAATGTGATTACTTACAGGATCATAGGGTTCCTAAAGAAAAAGATCCAGAGCAGCATCTGTAACCCCTAAAGCAACACCTCTCTCTGCAAGATGAATCACTACATCTTTCATATGTAGTCTAGCAAAGTTTCTGAGCTCATCACGAGAAAGAGGATCAAATACAACTATATCATCAAGTCTATTCAATAGCTCTGGCCTAAAATTTCTTCTATCCTGCAAAAATATTCAAAGGCATGTCAAAACACTGCAGCCAACTTCGTGATAAAATTATATGAAAAATATGCATACATAGACTCCAGGAGAATGAAACAGCAGGTGTATTGGCAGCTGCCGAAATGCAGCAACTAAAATGGCAGGTGTATTGGAAATTGCGGAAATGTAGCTACTAAAAGTGCAGGTCTGTCGACGGTTGCAGGTGTGTGGATCGTTGCTGGTATTTTCAGACCGATTCCATGGAAATATACCAGAAACCAGTGGTATGTCAAACTTAGAAGGTAACCCGAGAGACTATGACCGTCAGATTAAACAAGTAACAGGTGTCGTGCCTAGATAAGAAGTGCTGACGAAAAAAAATTGATCTCTTTCATAACAGAAGGCCTATCGGCCTAAATATCTAGGACATGTGGCAGTCCATGATAAAGACACATGGTGTGTGGATTTGAGTTTTTCAGGTGGTCAAGTGGGCCGAAAATAGGTGAAATGTGGCACCACTCAGAGATTGACATGTGCCAATTGGTACAAGTGGTAGAAAATTGGCATGCTCAAACAATGAGGTGATGCAGGAATGACATGAGGGAGAAAATATAAAAAAAGCCCCAAATCTGGAGAACTAAAGCTCATCACCAACTTGAGGTTGACAAATTTACATGATGTAACCTATGAAATCGTATGGAGAAATCATAGTAACAATAAAGTAACCTATGTAACAATAAAGTCGGATTCATCCTGGGAGTGGTAATGGGAGAAATCATAGTGAACAACAGGAAACATGCAGAGTTGCTTACAATCAAATAGATGAAAAAACACATAAATAAAAACCTAGATAATAATCATGAACAAGCTTAATAGTGAATTATGAACTGTAAAGGAACTTACAAAATGTGACATTACAAACCTGGTCAAGCGCACAAGCAAAAATATCCTGGACATGACCCTGGTTGACAAGTTGTATTGCTCATGATGCAAGAGGATTTGTACCTGCATTGCCAAGTCAATCAAAATCCATCATTATCTATACAATAAATACAAGTAATTGATGTAGTATTTTTTACTCTAAGATGCATTCTTATGATAATGTTAGAACTTATGTTGAAAATGTCAAAACATACCTGAATAAGCTCCTCTTCGTTTCAAGAACAATTTATTGGAGTCGCATGAACTTGGAACAAGCCTCCCACGATCTGAAAGAGTAGCAACTAAGTCAACGGTGACTTTTTTGTTGCTACGCTGGATCAAGGGAGGTTTGCTCCAAGATTAAATCGCTCCAATAAATTATTCTCTACTAAACAGGGCCAACCACGTGAAGGTGGAAGCTCTTATGGCCCCTCCCCCCCCCTCACATCACTCTCAATTCCACAATACCCAATCTATATTTCATTTTTTACTTTCATGAGCATAAAAAAATATTCAATAACTAATAAAAAAACAATTCAACAAAAAGTATTCAAATAAATGAGTTTTTTATATAATGCAAAAAACGTTCCAAGTATGGTAATGTTTGTCTTATAATAATACAATATTTTACATTATCAAATTTTCTTTTTCTTCTTCCTATTTCTAAAGCTCCTAATTACATCATCAATATCATCATGCTCTGCTCCTGTTTCGTGCCTTTTGACCCGCACTGCTGACCTAGTTACGTAGTCACGATGTCTGGTCTCATCCAGTGACGGGGCATCGCCTACAAAAACAGATAATATTAAATTTTAATTGTCAGTTTTAAATATCATTGAACTAGTTCGGTAATATTAATAAAAAAAATTGCAATGAGATTATTTACCTGGTGCACCAGTTGTCGCCGTTGGGACTGTTGCCCTGTCTTCCTCTCTGGTGGTAAGATCCTCAAGGGAAAAATTCTCTGTCATTTAAACAAAAAACGTTATAAGGACAACCATCAAGGTATAATTAAAAAAAATTATAAGTGGAAATTAATTACCGTCACGGCCCTCACTGATAGTAGCATTGTCGGCCTGGTCCCCACTACAATGATCAGGTTGCACGTGAGGATCATCTACATCTGGCTCTAAAACTGGGTTATTTGCCTCATTGGTAGTGTTGCTCCCCTGATTTAAACAAAGTTGTTAGACATTAAATTTATGGACGAAAACAAACATATTGAAAGGTTAATGTTTTACCTTATCAGGCATTCTGGATCTTGGGACCTGCCCCAAGCTTCTGTGACGTTCAACTACGACTTGATAGCCGAAATGGAAAGTGACATTTTTATCTTCCTCTGTAGTTTCTGTTTCGAAGTCATCACCCTACATTACATATGATTGTGTATTTTTAATCATATTTGATAGGATTACAAAAATGTTGGAAGGCGATACAATTAATTATAACATGTTTAGCTACTTAATTACAATTCTTGCGGCTAATTTCAAGTAGCTGCCCTGGCCTAGCTTGTGATGGCCCTTTTTTTCAATCCTAGCTTTGGTTGCCTTCGAGGTGTCAGGCAACCTAGCATCAAAATATTGAAGTCAGATATGACGTAGTACACTTTTATTTTAGACATGGAGAAAATTAAAGCTATTGAATTAAAGTTGTAATTTACCTTGCGGGTTCAGTTGGCATTTTTCCTTCTTTATTTGCCCTTTTATCTTTTCCATCATGGATGAGTGCTCTTCACTCACTCTTTGGAACTGTGAGAGGACGCTTGTATCTAGGGTTAAATTGCAATTGCATCCTATAAGTGTCCCTGGTATATTTCAAATATTTACCGGCTACCCAAGCCATCGTTGTTTTGTCAAATGTGCCAACCCCAAAAAGGGCTTCTAGATAATCTAGAAGTTTTTTTTTCAGGTTGGAATTATGGGAATTCCACCTTGTGCATATGGTTGGGCCAAAAATTACCAATGCATGGCTCTCCAAACACCTGTAGAACTCATTGTTTCCTACACAGAAAAAAAATATATTATCATTAATTTAAAAATAAAAATCATGATAAATATGTTTTAGATAGAGTACATGAAATAGTTAAAATATTAAAATTTACCTGGGAGTTGTACGTGCTTTATAGGGACACCTTCATTATTCACCAACAACGTGCCATTAATGGTCCCTATGGAGCTAACACGTGTAGCTCTAGGAAACACAATAATGTAGTTGGCCATATCAGCTTCATCACTGCCAACACGTTCAGCGGTTGGCTGGGTGTCTGCTTGGGCAGGGTGTGTTTCTTGGCTGGCACCTAAAGGAGTAGAAGGTGTACGAGAGGGTTGCTAGGAAATATCTTGCTCTTGTGTCCCACTACCACCAACACCGTGTTCAGCAAGTGCCAGAAAACACTACATACAAAATAACTTTTTGTTAGTTTAGTCAATGTAAAAATTAAAAATAAAACTATCACAATTCATCTCATGTAGAACAAAAAAAATATCCTTCTGAATTTTTATTATTACCTGATATGTTTCTAGCTGGGTCATAAGTTTTTTTATCCTCTCTTCCGTTTTAGGTGTTCGAGGCACGTCTATCAAAGTATTAAATTCCGACCTTGCATCTTGTGCCTTTTTTCGCAACAAGAGCGCTGGAGATAGGGATGAAGAAAGCTCTTCCTCAAAGAGGGAATCATCAGGCATACCATGGCTAGGTGTCTGCATATTTGAACAAAATTAATATTATTTCAATTATGTAAATAACTAAAATACCTGAAGATAGAGCAATGCTAGCACTTTACATGTTCTTTCGCTGGCCTCTTTCCGCGATCATCCCGTCTCGGGGTTGTTCCTGTACTTCCCTTATCAGTCTGCCACATTGCAATAAAATTATAAATGTAAAAACTTGAAACAATATCTAACTTGAAAACACAAAAATAAAACTGAAATAATTTCTAATAAGACACCGGAAGACAGAGTTAGAGTTTCAAATATGCCTTGCATTGAATTCAGTCTTGGAAACATGTCATTGCACATTAAGGCACCCAAACAAGAGATGAGTTGAAAATGAAGACCTTATTTAATATATTGTTGGAGAAAATTCTATTAAACTTGTTGTGAAGACCTTGAGAACATTTTTGGAGCAAAATTGTTGAAGATGATGGTATAGCATTGTTGGAGACGATCTTGAAGGGCCTTGAAGTGAAGCTTTTGGAGCAACTATTGAAAAATCCTTAGAGAATTTAAGCAAGGCACTTTCTATCTTCCATCACCTTTTTCCTTTAAATATCATTTAAACTATTTTGTTGATATTTAATGTTTGAAATCACGTTCTAATTCCTTGATTATATGTGTTTGGGGACTTTCCCTTTGAAATTACCCAAAAATACCCTGGTAATTTTATCTTCAGGATGCATGTTTGACCCTATTGTTCAATATTTTGATTGATAGTAGTAAACATAGAGAGTTAGGGGGCTCTTGACATGGTTTGGTTGGACCATTAGATCCCTAACATCTACTAGGGAGAACCCCCCTTGAGTTGGAGGAGAGCTAGCCCGAAGTGAAAAGAGGTTGGTGAGGTGAAAATGGGGCTATTGAATTACACATGGTATCACACTTTATCTTTAGGACTTTATCTTGAGAAGTGCGAGATTTTTCTATATCAATTCTGAAATTGTTTACAACACTATCGTTAAGAACTAATAAGAAGTGATGTTGAGGGGTTTTTGGGTATAAGAAACAATACCATTTAAAAACTAGGGTTCTCAGTCCTTGGCATTCCTTCACTTGGGCCTAGGGGCACACAAGAATAATTTCACACTAAACCATTCAAACTTAAAAGTAACTTAACAGATCCATAAAGTAATAATAATAATAATTCCTAATTTCCTATTGTACGATATAATGCAAATTATTCAAACATGAAGCAATGAAGACATGCAATGTCTGAATTTCAAGATTGATGAACCAATACAAGAAGTTAGAAAATACAACTTTGATTCAATACTCTGTGTCCTAACTCCAGGAAGGAATCTAGTTTGTAGTACAAAACATGCATCGTGTATTATCAATTCTTAATTGACAACAACTAAAGGTCATATACCTCATCAATTCCTTCCCATTTTGTGTTTTTATGTTATATTCCTTATAAAAATGTCAAATTTCTCTCAAAGTAAGCAACCACTGAATAAAATAAAAAATAGTTGAGATATGATTGAGAAATGGTCATTTATTTCTTGAAAGGATCTTCACAATTTATTTGGTTGTTTTTCATCTCAAGAAACAAGAAATGACCTAAGAAACTATCGTGATGTAATATAAGAAACAACACGGTGCAATGGCCATTTTCAAAGCCAAATGATGTCCATCGAGGACATGGCCTTTATTTGGTTCCTGTTTCATAGGAGTTTCGGGTAGAAATGGAACTTTGTTGTACCATTTCCAGTAGTAAAAAGGGAAAACCTTCTTTTTCCATGGGAAATAATTTACCTTTCCTTTTTCAACATAATCTAAATCACAAAAAATATGAACTATACTACACACATTCTTGGATAATGTGAAAGTGGAAAAGGAATACCCTACACAAATGATGCACACATGTACATTTGAACACTAATAGATTTTTGTAATTGAAATGCAATGCTTGTTTTCATTTAAATGTAGGGTTTTTAAAGCAGGGATAAATAATGGCTGCCAAATTAATAAGCGTTTCTTTGGGAAAAATTTAAATCTTGTATTGGGTGATGAAGATAATAGAGGGTATTGAATCTTGATTCTTGACATTGTGTTTAACTTGAATAGCTCAAATGATTATAAATATCAGTGGATGAGTTCTTTTTTTCAAGTATGTCACTCAAAACTCTTATTTCAAATCATTGTATGATGGCTAGAATTTGCTTGTTTCCCTTTCTTCAGTTCAATGTAAAAATTATATTAATATATTGGAGCACGAATGATAACTACAATTGTTTGCTCTGCAGTATATCCAGCCCCAAGATTATGAAATTTTTTCTCAAGTGGAGATATTGGTTATTGATGAAGCAGCTGCAATTCCATTGCCTATTGTAAAGGCTTTGCTTGGGCCATATTTAGTGTTTCTGTGCTCTACTATAAATGGGTAATAATTATAAATGAGCCAACCAAAATCACAGATTTTATAACCATTCGGTTTCCATGGATAGTGATGATGATATTAACCCTATATATCAGTGACCTATATCTATATGAGAATGATCTCAACATTGACCTTGATATGGTTGTATGGATGTGACCTTTGGTATGTCATAAGAAAATCCCCAAATATCAGAAAATCCCCAAATATGGAGAACTAAAGCTCATCACTTTAGATCTGAAGCACTACCCTTGTGATAAATTTGATGACTTTCGATCTCCCATTCTCTACCACTTTGTACTTCACCTTCAATATAGATCAGACCAAGGGAAATTCGTTACTGGGTGTTGAGATGGATGAGTTTGTCGAACTAAAATCCATAGCTTAAACTTCATGAAATTGGTGGATTCAAATTCATGCAAGCACAAACACATATTACACATCCTCTTTGAAACTCATCCGAAAGAACATTGGAAGACATCTAGAGAGAACCCTATAGCCTAACACAATCCAATGGAATTGACCAAAAAATCCCAAATAGAGTCAACCCTACTATAGGAGGAAGGGCCTGTAGTAAGAACTTACCATTTTGCAAGAGCTGAGGGCGAATGCTATTCTGCAAGAGCTAAGGGCGAATGCTGTTCTGCAAGAGCTGAGGGCGAATGATGTTCTGCAAGAGCTGAGGGTGAATGCTGTTTTGCAAGAGTTGAGGGTGAATGCTGAGGGCGAATGCTGTTCTGCAAGAGCTGAGCGCGAACGCTGAGGGCGAATGCAAGGCGAATGCTATTCTACAAGAGTTGAGGGCGAATGCTATTCTACAAGAGCTGAGGGCGAATGCTGTTCTGTAAGAGTTGAGGGTGAATGCTGAGGGCGAATGCTGTTCTGCAAGAGCTGAGGGCAAATGATGAGGGTGAATGCTGTTCTGCAAGAGCTGAGGGTGAATGCTGAGGGCGAATGATGTTCTGCAAGAGCTGACGGCGAATATTGAGGGCGAATGCTATTCTGCAAGAGCTAAGGGCAAATGCGCGCGTGATATCAGACGTTAATGTAGTTTTTAATAAAATCATTTTTATGTAGCGCGCATATAAGTGTCATTATACCGACGGCGGCCAAAGCGTCGCTATTGCGACGGATACGTTAATGTAGTTTTTAATAAAATCATTTTTATGTAGCGCGCATATAAGTGTCGTTATACCGACGATGGCCAAAGCGTCGCTATTGCGACGGATGCCTCCAAACGTCGCAATTACGACACTTAGACATTGTGTCGCGCTTGCTACGTTTGGAGGCAGCCGTCGCAATAGCGACACTTTGGGGCATAGTGTCGCAATTGCGACGTCTTTCTCCAAATGTTGCAATTGCGACACTTTGTCTAAGTGTCGGTATTGTGACACTTTTCTCTAAACGTGAGTATAGTGATGGTTTCAGGCAGGATTGAAAAAAATTGGGGAAATTTCCGACATTTGGTCAAAAGCATCGGAACCAAGAGTCAGAATTTCCCCCAAATGTACTAGTGACGACCTGACTCAACCCACCCGAACTTGTTTCCTTAAGTGGCCTCACATGGCACGACTTGACCAAACCCGATCTAACCCACCTAGACATGTTTCCTTGGGCGCCCTCACATGACCTAACACAACTCGACTCAAACATGCTCCTTGGGCGCCCTCACATGACCTAACACAACTCGACTCGAACGTGTTCCTTGGGTGCCCTCACATGACCTGAACCGACCTGCCCAACCACGTTTCCTTGGGCATCCTCACAATACGGTACAACCCAACCCGACTTGACCCGAACGCATTTCCTTGGGCGCCATCACATGACCCAACCCGACTCGACCGAACATCAAAGGCACAAGGGAGAAAATGGACAAACATGCACAAGGCACATGGGTGGTCACAAATTAACATTTTTAATACGACCTCACTCACACGAACCTACCTGAACACGTTTCCTGTGACGCCCTCACACGACATGACACGACCCACCTGAACGAAGGGTGCACAAGGGATAAAATAGAAAACGGATCACATAAATGTGCACAAGCAACACGGGTGGCCACAACTTAGCATTTTTTATATGACCACCCTCACACGACCCGACATGACCCGACCTGACCTGACCTGCCCAAATGCGTTTCTTTGGGCGGCCTCACACGACATGACCCAACCTGATCCAACACGACCCACCCAAACATGTTTCCTTAGGCACCTTCACACGACCCAACACGACCCGACCCGTATGCATTCCTTGCGCGCCCTCACATTTCCTGACCCGAACCAACCTGCCTGAACACGTTTCCTTGGGCGCCATCACATGACTTGACTCGACCTGCAAAAACATGTTTCCTTGGGCAGCCTCACATGGCACGACCCGACCAGACCCAAAATGACCCACCCGAATGCGTTTCCTTAGGCACCCTCACACGACCTGACCCAGACACATTCCTTGGGCGCCCTCACATGACCTGACATGACCTGACCCAGACGCGTTCCTTGGGCTCCCTCACATGACCCGACCCGAGCCGACCCGCCCAAACAACGCATTTCCTTGGGCGCTCTCACACGGCACAACCCGACCTGACCTGACTCAACCCGAATGTGTTTACTTGGGCGCCATCACACAAAAATGCATTATTCTAATGCCTTTTTCCTCGACGTCGTACTTACGAGACTTATTCCCGAAACGTCGCACTTTCAACATCTTTGTCCTCAACGTCACACTTCTTACACTTATTCTCGAAAAATTTCACTTCCGATGCCTTTCAAAAATGTTGCTATTCTGAGGGTTTTTTCCTAAACGATGCACTTCCAATTATACCCATAAACGTCGCTATTTCAACGATACTCCCTAAACGTCATTAGAGTGATGCTTGTTGGCGAGATTAAAAAATTTGGGAAAATTTGGGGAACTTTCCGACAATACATCAAAACTGTCGAAACTAAAGTGTCAGAAAATTGACCATATGTACTAGTGTTCTATGGAAAAATATTTCAGAGTGTTATGATAGTTATCAAATTTTCAATTGTGTAATATTTTCCTAAAAAATTCTTACCTTCAAAGCGAAAAATCATAATATAATTTAGATATGTTGATAAAAATTCAAACACATTTTACTTAACATTATTTTCTATAAACCTATATATATAAAAAAATGAAAATACCTACATATTTACAATAGAAGAGTTGCTCTTCTAAGAAAATATTTTTTTTAGAATAAGCCCATTAATAGGAAGCTATTCTATCTTTCCTTGTAGATATTGCAGTATAAAATTTGATGGGCCTACTTGTTCAGAAATTGAAATGGTCCAAGCCACATTTCCTAGAATTTAGTATGCTTTCCTTTATCCTCATGTGCCTTGTCCCATTTAAGGATAAGATCTCAAAATTGAAAATATTTTTGGGTAACAAAACTTGCATCAAACGAATATTTAACTATTTGTTGATGGTGAGCATGTGTAAGCTTTGATTTTTCCTTTTCTTCTTCTAATTTAAGTATTTCATACATTATTAATTGAAATGAAGAGGAAGGTGTTTCTTCAATGAATTGGACTAGGGCTAATTAAGGAAGGCATAACTTTGAAGGAATAACAACCTCTTTCCCATATACCAGATTGAAGGGAGAAGTAACTGTAGAGGCCTTCTAGGTTATTTGATAAGACCATAGAGAAAAGTTTAAAGATTTTTGTCAATTATTTTGGCTCTGATCAACAATCCTTTTAATAATTATTATGAGGTTTTTATTGGTTGACTCTGCCAAACCATTCCCTTGGGGACAGTAGTTAGCATGGTATTTAAGTTTAAAACCCCCCTTAAGAGAAAATTCAGTCATTTTATTGCCTAAAAAGTGAGATGCATTTTCAAACATAAGTGCGGTTGGTAAATCAAACCTGGTAATAATTAACTAATCAATGAATTTGATAATTGCATCGGAATTGGCTACCTTTAGTGGAATTTCTTCCACCCACTTGGTGAAGTTTTCTGTAGCAGTAAGGATATACTTATGCTGCTTGGAAGAGTGAGGAACAATTTCACCTATAATGTCCAGTCCCCATTGTTCAAAGGGCTTTTCAATGTTGACCAGTTGAAGAGGTAAGGCTGGTATTTTTTCTCTTCCTGCTGCAAGCTAACAAATCTTGCATTCGAAGAGCTAGAAATCAAAATTTTACAATCATTTTATTCTATTTTTATTAATTCATTTTATTTTGTTTTTATTTTTATTTTTATTTATTTATTTATTATTATTATTAATTTAATTTAATTTAATTTTTCTTCTATTTATTTTCATTATTTTATTTTATTATTTGTATTCTTATTCTTATTTATTATTTATTATTATTGTTCTTTATTTTTATTATCATTTCCTTTTCATTATTTTATTATCAATTCTTATTTAATTCTATTCTTATTGTTGTAAGTTTTAAGTTTTATTTTATTTATATTATTTTATCTTATTTTTATTTTTATTTTTAATTCGTTTTTTTTCCTCTCCTTGCTTCTTTTATGATTGTTGTCTTGATTTTTTCAATTAACTTAATTTAATTTATTTCCTTAAATCCATAATTTCTTAGCCAAACTTCCCTTGTCTTTCTTTTTATTTTTATTATTTCCTCTCTGTATTTTTGAATCCGATATTTGGTTCTCTCAAATATGTTATTATCCTGATGATGGATCCTCATTGTGACCCAAAACATCTATCTAAAATGAAAACTGTGGATTTAATTCCGATTTATAGCTCTTGAAAACTTATCCACAAAAACCTTCAAATAGAAATCTTGCATTTCCTTACATATGCATGGGTATATATGAATAGAGTTGGCCAATAATAACCTGCATGCAAGAATTTATATGCAGTGTTGTCTCCTCTGAAATGTCCACCTGTTGGTTTGTCGTGGAGCTCTGTGACAAAACATTTTGTGCTTCAGAGTTTAGAAGGCATCTTAATAATACATAATCATAGTTTTTTTCTGAATAACACATCATTAATTATTTCATATCGATTGGATTTTAGCCTTAAAGCTCTTTTTATTTTATAATTTATTTCAGGGGGAGCATATCCATTTTTTAAGTAAAATATAAGGTCTGAATATTTGGACTCAGTATCAGTTAGGCTTACCTCGGTTATGTGTACATTATTACCTGAGTCCTCATCAGTTGGTATGTTGGAAGCTCCAATAAGAAATCTTCAAAAACCTTGTCCTCTGACAATTTTAGCTGATTTAATGTCAATATCATATTCCTGCAGGGTTGTGACCCAATTTTCCCTCTTTTATCCTAATTCTTTTTGGATAAGTAATCTTCTTACTACTATGAATGGGACTATTAATTTAATGTGTGTCTTTAGAAAAAAAAGGCCCAAAGTGCTTTAAATATTTAAAAATGGAAAAAGCTTGTTTCTCCACCTCAGAGTAATTTAGTTTAGCACCTCGAAAATTTGAACTAAAGAATGAAAAGGGTGCCTCAATTTGATCATCATTAAGTTGTGTTAAAACAATAGCATATGATGTTTAAGAAGAGAAAGTATATAAAATAAAATGGTCAGAAAAATTTAGAGTAGTTAAAGAGGGAGCATTTATAATGACATGTTTGATTGAATCAAAAGATTCTATTTCTTTGTGGCTCGACTTAAATACTGAAATTTTCTTGATCATGTCTTGTAATGGAAGAACAATTTCAGAAAATTCAGGGACAAATCTCTTGAAAAAATTTATTTGTCCTAGAAAGGACTGCATGGATTTCTTGTTGTGGGGCAAAGAAATTTCATAGATCACCTTAATCCTTTCAGGATCAATACAAATACCTTCTTTGGATACAATGAATCCTAAACATTTTCCTTCACTAAGAGTGAAATAAGAATTTTTTGGATTTAATGAAATTCCATACTTTTTACAGCGTTCAAAGTGTAGGTTTTAACCATGTACAAAATTTATCTGCAAATGAATTCTTAAAAACATAAAATAAACAATAGTGAGAGAATAAAACGTAAAAAAAATATACACAAAGATTTTTCCCCTGGATCCTAGATTGGGACTACCAGCTTGATTTTTCATTATATTCCTTTCAGTGTTACAACACACACACACACACACATATATAGATATGCTGAAGCATTCATAAACCCCAATCCATTAACCCTGAATTAGAACATAACCGTAGTTCCATTTACCAAATCTACAAAATACCAGGGGTTGAAAACCATCATGCCCCAAAACCATGTGCAAACCCATGCAAAAAACCATAGGCGGGTCTGCCCACCTAAAATAGGGTCAATTTTTTTTCTTTCCAGGGTGCTACCCTAGACCCCGTGCAAGGGACTACCCGCCCCTTGAGAACCCCTAGACAGGAGGGGTTTCCACCCTCCTTGTGACCCCCCCATTGTACTCGACGCAAAAAATAGAGTGGGGCTATCACTCCTCCCCCCCGAAATGTGACTATTCGTGGAAAGAATATAACACACACCCAAAATTCTCCCACTTGTTGTTTTCTTTCCATAGGGGGCCACAAGAGAGCTTAGTCATTAGTTCAGCCCTGCAACACCCATTGTTTCTATACACCAAGAGAACTTTTGAGTGCTCAGAGACTTCGTCAATGCATCTGCAACATTCTTCAAAGTTTCCACCTTTACCAACAACACCTTTTTATCCTCAACCATATCTCTCACAAAGTGATATTGAACATCAATGTGTTTTGTATTTGAATGATAAGCATGGTTCTTAGCCAAGAAAATTTCACTTGGGTTATCATGGTATATCCTTAAAGCTCGTTGCACCAACCCCATACTTTAACACAATCTCTGCAACCAAACTTCTTCCTTGCTTGCATGTGTGGCTGCCATGTATTCTTCCTCTATGGTTGAAAGAGACACTACATATTGTATTTTACTCATCCAACTGACTGCATCTCAAAATAAGCTAAACACATACCCACTTGTAGATCTTCTTTGGTCCAGATCTCCAGCCCAGTCTGCATCAACAAAACCATGAATGTCCAAAACTTTGTCTAATCCTGGTCTTTCCTAGTCACACAAACCATAATCACTAGTGCCACGCAAATATCTGAAAACCTACTTCATTGTTGTCTAATGCTCCTTCCTTGGTTTTAACATAAACCTGCTCAATACTTCCACTACATGTGCAACGTCTGGTCTAGTAAAAACCATTGCATACATCAGGCTACCCACTGCACTTGCATATGGAACATGAGACATATCCTCCTCTTCTTCTTGTGTCTTGGGACACTATTCAATAAATATCTTTACACCTACAGGAATAGAAACCTTCACCATTTTACTATCCTGCATATTGAACCTCTGTAATATTGTCTTGATATACTTCCTTTGGTTTAACTCGAGCTTCCTCTTTTCCTGATCTCTCTTAATTTCCATGCCCAAAATATAGTTTGCAGCACCAAGATCCTTCATGTCAAATTTGGAGAGAAATTGGGTCTTCAAATCTTGGATAATTTCTTTGTCATTTCCAATCATCAACATATCATCCACATATAAGACCAAATAAATAACATGGTCACCAATTAATTTAAAATACACACAGTGAACCTCTTTGCTTCTGGTGAAGCCAAGTCACCATATATAGGTATCAAATTTCTGATACCACATCCTTGGTGACTCTTTAAACCCCTATAGAGATTTTTTTAACCTGCATACCAGTTCCTTCTTACCCTTCACCGTAAATCCTTCAGGTTGTTTCATCTATATCTCCTCTTCCAGATCGCTGTGAAGAAATTTTGTCTTCACATCCATCTGTTCTACCTCAAAATCAAATGCAACAACAAAAGATAAAATTAAGCTAATAGAATTTACCTTGGTAACAGGAGAACAAATATCACCAAAATAAATTCCCGACACCTAGTAATAACCTTTTTCTACCAACTAAGCTTTGTATTTCTCCACCTTGACTTCTACATTCATCTTCTTCTTAAACACCCATTTTCTCTTGATGGACTTCCTTCCAGCCGACAAATCCACCAGATACCATGCCTTATTTTTGTGCGAGGATGTCATTTCATCAATCATGGCCTCCTTCTAGAGTTTTCCATCATCTGAATCCATTTCCTCCTTGAAAGTTCAGGGATCATCATCAATGATAGTTAAAGAAAAATTTGAATAGAAAGTAGATAGAATGTACCTTTTTGGCTTCCTTCTTTCCCGAACTGATCTTCTCACAGCTAGATTTTGTGGCTTTTCCTCTTCTAAATCTTGTTCTGTTGTAGAGTCTTATTCATCCTCCTTTAGCTCAAACTCTATCTTCTCATGTTCCTTTTGGTAGGACTTCATGTTTAACAACATATTTCAACTCTCTAAACACCACATATCGATTATACACAACCTTCCTTATTTCTAGGTTCCAAAACTTGTAAAAGTTTTAAACCATCCTTATACCTAATAAAGACGCACCTTTTAGATTTATTATCAAGATTATTCCTTTTCTCCTTTGGAACATGTACATATGCATCACATCCAAATACCCTCAGATGTGAAAGAGAGGATTTCTTACTAGTCCATACCTCATGTGGAGTCTTATCCTCCAACACTAATGAAGCTGATCTGTTAACCAGGTAACATGAAATACCCACTGCCTCTCCCTAGAATTCTTGTCCTAACCTGATACCACCGAGCATGCTTCTTTCCTTTTCCATCAATATTTTTTTCATTCTTTCTACAATCCATTTTTTTGAGGTGTTTATGGAGTAGTATTCTTCCATGATATACCACACTTCTTACAGAAATCTTCAAATTCCTTCTTGCAGAACTCTCCACCACTATTTGTCCTCAACACCTTTATCTTCTTCACTGTCTGGTTTCCCACCAAAGCCTTAAATTCTTTAAATCTGTCAAAGACTTCATATTTCTTCCTCAAGAAATATATCCATGTATTCCTTGAGAATTCATCTATGAATGAAACATAGTACATAGACTTACCTAGTGATGGAACTGACACATTTCCAAAAACATAACTATGCAGAAGCTCTAATATCTTGTTCGCCTCTTATCACTAGAAAGAAAACTCACTTGATTATGCTTCCCATATACACAATGTTAATAGAAATCAAAATCCATAGAGAAATTAGACATACCTTCTACCATACCATTACCATGTAGTATCTGAAGGCCCTTCTCTCCAATATGTCCAAGCCGTTGACGCCATAACATGGTATTTTCCCTAGAGGTCGCTAGGATTTCCACTCCACTTTCAAGAACCTCAAAACTATTGCACCCATCAATAACAATGATACCCTGAAGCTTGTATAGAGTTCCAATATGAATTCTCCACATTAATACCAGTTCTCCCTGAACCATCTTGCATGTATCTTTATCGAACACTTTTTTTACACGTACATCATCCATCATGCTTACAGAAATCAAATTTTTGGCCAATGCAGGAATATGCAGAACACCATGAAGTGTTCTAATCCTTCTACCTTGTAGCTTCAGCTTGAATTTTCCACGTTTGACAATTCTGACCTTCCTATCAACTCCTAAAAATACATCACCACCATCATACTTCTCATACTCACAGAACCACTCCCTATGGGGAGTGAAGTGAAAGGATGCACCTGAGTCAATCAACCATGCCTCATGATCTACATGTGTATTTTATGAAGAAGCCAAATACACATCCCCACCTTCATCTGAGGTGATTTTTTCCTCTGCAGAAGAAGAATCACTAGATCCCTTTCCTTTCTCAGGGGCTTTAGATCTGAATTCCTTTTTGAAGTGCCCTTCCTTTCCGCATTTCCAACACGTCTTTACAGGCTTTCCTGGAGAGTTAGATCTCCCTCTAGATTTAGATCTCCCACTTGAAAAATTATTTTTGTTTCTGTTCTGGTCCTTCCTCACACAGATAAGGCATCTCCATTCTAGCCCTCCATATTTCTCCATCTCATTTCCTCCGACAGAACGAATGAGAAAATTTGACAAATATTCAAGGTAGTTGTATTGCTACCTATTGCAATAACTAGATTGTCCCACGAATCTGGTAGAGAACATAACCAACTGATGCACTTATATTTATATGAGATTTTAATATCAATAGATGAAAATTGACTTACTAAAATATTGAAGGCGTTGAGATGCTCTGTCACTGAGTTTCCGTCTGTCATCCTCAAGTTATACAAAATTTTCCACGGGAACAATTTATTAAACAAGGACTTATATTCATAGAAGTCCCTAACTTGGCCCACAAAGTATTCACCGTAGCTTCCCCAGATATAATCAACAATACCGAATCTGAGATGCACAACCGTATTGTTATCTTTTCCTTCTGATCCAACTATGCCCAGTCTTCATTTGACATTGTCGTTGGTTTAGTACCCGGATCTACTACGATCCACTAATCTTTATCCACCGGAAAATCCTCCACCTTGAGCTTCCACAACTCAAAATATAGCCATTAAATTTCTCAATCTCTATATTTCCACTGCTTGCCATCTTATTTCATTGCAAGAATCGATCCTGCAGATCTCCCACTAAATAGGGTCTACCACAGACCTGAGAAAAAAACCCCTCAGCAGCAAAGGCACCCCCTTGAAGCCAAAACAACTCTGATACCAAATGTAGGTTTTAACCCTGTACAAAAATTATATGCAAATGAATTTTTAAAAATAAAAATAAACAATAGTGAGAACATAAAATATAAAACAAATATACGCAGATATTTTTCCCCTCGATCCCAAATTGGGAATACCAGCTTGATTTTTCATTATATTATTTTTAGTGTGACAACACATATATATACATGTCAAAGAACTCATAAAACCCAACCCATTAACCCTAGATTAGAACATAAACTTAATTCCCATGACCAGATCTACAAAATACCAGGGGATGAAAACCATCATGCCCCAAAACCATGTGCAAACCCATGCAAAAAAACATAGGCGAGTCTGCCCACCTAAAATAGTGTCCATTTTTTTTCTCGAGGCGTTGCCTAAACCACGTGTAGGGGGCTACCTATCCCCTACAAACCCTTGGACAGGGGGGCTTTCGCCCCCCCCTCTAACCCCCCTGTTGTGCCCAACATAACGAATAGGGTGGGGCTATCGCCCCCCATATGACCCCCCCCGCATGTGCGACTATTCATGGAAAGAAAATAACACACACCCAACACAAAGATATATTTTAAGTCATGATAATGGCTGATTCTTTTCTTGGATTAGACTGTTATGTCATCTAAGTAAACAAAAACTGTCTTATTTATCATACCTCTAAAAGCTATGTCCATGGATATTTGGAAGGTTTCCCCTGCATTTATTATACCAAAAGGCATTTTCTGATAAGCATAATTCCCTCATTTGGTTTTGAACATAGTATTAAATCTATCATCTAGATGAACTAGGATTTAATTGTATCTTGAAAAACCATCAAGGAAAGATGTGAGCTTGGAACATGCAATTGATTGTAAAATTTGTTCCATGGGTGGTAATGGGAAATTATCCTTTTGACAATCTTTATTGAGATTCCTAAAATATATACAAATGTTTATGTCACCATTTTTATTCCTGACAGACACTAATTTTGATACCGTTTGGAGTTCCTAACAAGAAAAATTATTTTAACTTTAAGGAGTTTATTCAGCTTAGATTTTATTTGACTTTCAAGATTGGGGTGAATTTTACTTCGTTTTTGTTGTACAGGTTTGTCATCGGATATCAATGGGATAGTGTGTTGGATAATGAAGGTGTCATATGTTATAAGCTCTTCATAGCTCCAAGAGAAAACACTCTTGTATCTTTTTAATAAATGAATGAAAGCTAATCTCACATCTGGTGAGAGACCTAGACCTAGATTAATGTTTTGAGGTTTGAGTTCAATTCCAAGGTTTACTAGTTCAAACCTCAAAGTTTAACTTTGAAGTTTGGAGTTAGTAACCTTCTTAAATATGTTTTTTAATTCATATAGATCTTCAATTTTAACCACAGATATAGGTAAAGTGTTTTCGTAAGTTTTATGTTTCAACTGTGTCTCATGTTCATCCTAATCAACTATTTGATCATCATATGATCCTTCATATTTTAAAATGGTTAAAATTTCTTCATCATCATTGAATACACACCAGTTGGTGACATTGTCTGGGATGGATGGTTGAAAAATTAATTCAATAGAAAACCTATCTGGACTATAATCCTCAGATGGTATAAGTCTAGATGCTACATTGGCCAAAAGGTTAACACTAGCATTTTGAAGTCTTGGGATAGGAGAAATGTTAAATGCCAAAATAATAAGTGGGGTTTGAACTAGAGATTGATAATGCTTCAAATGGGTAGAAACACAATAAATGGTGTTTCTAACCTGCTTTACAATAATTTCATAATCTCCAAATACTTTAAGATATTTGACATTCAAATCTATTGCTTTTTATAATCCTTGGACCACTGCGTCATACTCAACAGTATTATTTTTGCATTAAAACTCTTATATACAAGATAGCATTATTTTTTCTCCTTCTGGAATGATTAATATACAACCTACTCCTGCACCATGAATGGATCTAGAACCATCAAAATACAAAGTCCAAAATAAAGATTTAATAAATGATTTTTCTATAATATTTACACATTTAGAATAATCTACTTGTGAAAAATTTTCGATTTGAGAAGTAACAAAATTGATTAAAAATGGGGATTTCTATGCATTAAAATTACCCAAGAATTATTCAGTAGAGTAGCTCCCCAAGATGTTATTGGTAAAGGGCATTGGCTCATTTTCATTTTCAAAATCAGTTACTGAGTATTTCATATGTTTTTCACAGTCAACTCAAATTTGATTTGGCTTTCCATTGTAAGGAAGCCACATATGAGACCAGTTTGTGGCAAAATAACCATGGATTTTTTCAAACCAATCTCTACTAAGAATTAAACCATAAAAATAAGGAATATCAACAACTAGTATGTCAATAATTTGACACACCTTTGAATTAGAAGAAAGTCTAATGAGAACAAAATTCATTTCTCCTAAAACCTTGACTTTGGTCCTATCAAGTTGAACAATGTGAACAACAGACGTTTGGGGAGAAATGTTTAATTTCAGACAAACTGAATATGGAATTATATTTGAAGAAGCCCGAGAGTCTATCAGGAAATTGTGCACATTTTTATTGAAAATTTCAAAAGTCAAAAGGTAAGGAGGAGTATGTGAATTTGATCTGTCCCCAATTAAAATATCATCCAAGGAATCAATATTTTATGATGTACCATTAGGAGGTTTACCTATTCCTTTAGAGGCTTTGGATGTAACAGGAGCAGGTAGAGGAGAAGAGAGAACTGCATTCAATTCTTTTAGTAAAAATTTTTGCTGTTGTTTCAATTTACTTACCTCATGTAGGGAGATGTTTGATTTGATTTTCCTCATGTATTCCGCTATATTGTATTCAATGGCATCAGAGACTACTAAGGTATTTTATATAGAGGGAGAATATGAAGAAGATGGGACTAATTGAGAAGATGTGGAAGGATCTTTTTTATTGATAACTTTATCTTTAGCGGTAGGGGATGAGGCTTTCTATTTCTAGATTGATTGTGATGAATCCATAGGACCTTTACTAATGGTTCTAACAGGTAAGGCTTCGTGCTCATTTTCATTATTATAAATAGGGAGTATGAAATCCCATAACCCATGTACTTCGACAAGTTCTTCATCTTGAGATTCTTCAACAGATAATGGTGTTTCATCCTCATCTTCGTCCTGATCAGATTCAACATTGCATATAATATTGGGTGGTTGAGGATTAGATTTTTGAGCTTTCTTGAAAGATATAAAAGTTTATTTTATAAGAAGAATCAACTACCTACTTTTTGATTTATACCATCTCATTTGACATGGATTTAAGGACCTTTTTCAATTCTTCAAGATCGAAAGGATCTTTAGGAGTTTTTATTTTTGGTTCATCCTTAAATGTAACCTTATTTTTTCTTTCTTCCTAGGAAGTCTTATTTTCTAATGAAAGTATTATATTTTCAACTGATAGGGCTTCCTTCATGTTATCTACTAAAATTGATTTGTTTTATCTATATACAAAAATTGCGATATTATACGGAAGATTGGATATGTACCATTCATTCTGTACATCAACACAGGGCTTTGATGTAGTTGGGATTTTGTTTAGAAATTTATGAAACCTGGAATTAAATTCTTTGATATTTTCTCCTTAATTATATTTAAGATTAGAAAGATCATTTATAAGAGTATTAATAGTGTGATCATCACCGAACTTGGTTAAATATTTCTCCTCAAATATTTCCCAACTAGTTATGGTGCCTAATGGTAGCGAAAAGTACCATGATTCTGCCGATCCTTGGAAAGTATAGGGGAATAGCATAACTACATAGTATTCATTAGATACTCCATTGAGGTTCATGGCTAGCATGAAATTATGGAGGTTCTCCTTAGCAGGGAGTCCATCATCAGTATTATACTTGGGCATTCATATTTTATGGTGCTTAGGTAAATCATGAAGAGGTCCTGCCAATTGAAAAAATCCTCGATTAGTCCATGGTCTATTTGCCATTGTATGAATTGTAGGATTAGAAGATGTTTTAGTATTTCCAGAGGTTGATGTAGTGGTAGAAGAAATAACCGCTGAAATAGTACCACTTGAGGCAACACTAGTTGATTGAGATGAAGAGATATGAATAGAAGAAGTGATTGGTTCAGAATAAGGGAATAAGGGAATGAAGGAGGAATGAATGAAGGAGTTTGTTGAGGAGAAGGTGATGTAATATCACTAGTGTATGTTTCCATTTATGATGTAGGAGTCTTCCTTCTGTGAGAATGTAGTGGAAACTCAAATGGAGTTATTCCAAGTTTTTCACTTTGAGAATGAGTCAATACACCAATACCTTGAAAAAATGAGGTTACTCTTCCTTCAGAATTTTTAGATTGCATGGGAGTTTCTCTTGAAATAGAAATATATTCTAATTTTTTAATCAAAGTCTAAAATTTGGGTGATTCTGTAATGTAATATGGTGGAATTACCTTAGGAAATGTACTATGATATTTAGAGGTTTATTGAACAACTTCAAGCCTTAAGGGAGGAGATTTTGAATATGACCTTGAAGTTATAGGAGATTTGGAGGGATATTGACTCTTTTGATGGCCTTCATATTTAGGATTAGACCTTAATGCCATTCATAGTCTAGTAGGCCCTTCTTCTAGTGCCAAAAATATTGATGCCTCTAAAATTGTTGCAACAACATCGAGGGATGACCACCCGGTCGGGAATTTAAAAATCATTCCTTTTCCATTTGGAATAGCGGCTCTGATAGGGGATGGTGAGACGAATTTCTTAATAAGTATAAGTGAGTGGATGTGAGGTATTTATAACTGAATGTGACTTGATAAAATGGGAATGATAACGAGCTAAAGAGTATATATATATATATATATATATATATATATATATATATATATATATATATCTATATCCCAGGATTAATTATGTTTCCTTTGTATGCGATCTTGAAATATTATCTTTAATGTATGAGAATGAAGATGATCAAACACTTACAGAAGTGGAAAATAATTAAAGTTAATTAATTTGATTAAATAGTTAATCAAAATAATTGATTAAATTATATTGAATTCAATAGCTGCATGTCTTCTACATATATCAAAAGATGGCAATATTTTCATGTTAAATAGTGAATTAATGCTCAATTGTATTTAAGAGACACATATAAAAAATAATGTAAAAAAATATGACTATTATTCACATAAAAACATAACAAAAATATAAATATAGAACTACCAGATATATCTTTCCTCTGCTCATGGAAGAAATAGCCCTGGTCCACTCTTTTCTGTTAAGATGAGTTCATAATGTACAAAAGTGTAGCTTTCCAAAGCCTTCCTAGCAAAATTTCAGGACCCTTTCTTTGTAGACATGAAAGGGTCTATATAGTAAATAATATAAATATAAAAATAGTAAATACAAAAATTTCTAGGATGTTTAAACAACTCTCCTTAAAATAATAGAAAATAAGACATAAATAGAATTTGTTTGTATGACGAGCTCAGGAGTGTGATGCTATCTTCTTTGTAATTCGTTGCTTGAGATTGTAAATATCTAGCATTGGTTGCACTTCAGGGGCTGAGCTAGCCTTAAGTGCAGCTGTCCAATATACACTACATCTGATAATGCAAGGAGCATGTGGGAGGATGTATCGACAAGACAATGCAACATTAGCCACTGGTTGTGTGGCTTGACAAGATACTACCAGTATTTTTCCTAGTCAATTTTTTCCATATTCTTAACACTTTATTCCTTTACCTTCGAATTTTCCTACCATTTTTTCATTAAAAAATTGACATTAGGAAAGTAACCAGGTGCACATTCATGAATCATATTTTCACCAAATACATTGTTGTTGATAGTTTCAATGATGTTTTTAGCAACATCTCTTGCTCTGAATGTTTCTCTTTCTTCTTGCTTGAGTTGTATATCCCAATTAGTAAAGCTGATTTATTTGTGATAATCCTCTATTCTGGGAAGATTTTATTTTATGCCCTCTCTTGTGTCTTTCTAGGTAATGAATTTTGAGATCTTTTCATCAATGTCATCGAAATTCCCCCTCAGATCGGGTGATTGATTCATCAGTGAATCACTTTTATCACACAGATAATTGATGATGGTTAATTTCTGAAAAAATGCCACTTTTTGTTGGGCCAATAGTGTGTTCAAATCGAAATATTCCTTTTTAAAGTATTTTATCTTTTTTTTTTTCCTTTAGTTTTTTAATAGTGAATTGGAGTTGTCCGATTTCAGTATCTCTGACATTGATGTCAGATTGATGTTGTAGTTTTAGTTGATCAAATATTTTCTAAATTTGAGACAACTGTGTCTCCAACTAATTATCAATACTTTGTTTCTCTTTTAACAACTCCTGCTCTAAAGTCTTTACTGTGTCATATTTTTCTTTGACTAATTGTTGGACCTCTAATGCCTTGTCAATTGTAGCAGTTGCATAAGCACCTGCAAACTATGACAATATTGTTAAATCTTCAGAAGGATCAGTTTGTGGATATCTCCATACTACTTCCATTGGTATATCTCCATGAATCAATGCCTGATATTTCTCAACTCTTTTCCTCTTTCTCTGTCTGCTCATAACAACCTAATGTTTGGGACTGTAAAAGATGTCAAGAGGAGGGATTTATTCTACTCCGAGAATAATTTCTAATGAGGGGAAGGTCAGGATGAATTCAATTTCATCTGTACTAATTAATTTGTCAGAAGCCCCAACAATAAACAAGGTCTGATTTTTGTCTTGAGAAGTGTTGCTTCTCTCTTTAAGCTTAGGAGTGTTTTCCCCTCGTTTTCCTTTAATTTGTTGATCAAACTAATTCCACACCTCATCCAAATTATTGTTTAATAAAGTATTAACAAATTTTTTATTTCTATATATTACTTCATGTGTTTTCTGTAGGACCTTAGTGTCCTTGGGAGGTTGCTCCAAATCCTGTGCTTTCTATGTAATTAGTTGGGATACCCTCATAATGTCTAGAAGGATATTCTCCAATCTCTTATTTATGTGTTCTTTATATTCAGAAATTTTTCCTAGATTCAACTGAATCTCTTCCAGCTTCTCAACCTGTGAATATGTCTCAACGGACTCAAAAAAATCATCATAGTCATTGGGCTCATGAATAAATTGTCTAACCTTTACCTGGGATGTAAAGTCTTGAGCCACTTTATTTGGGTCGAACTACCTGTTGGGCATGGTAGAAAATTTCAAACATTCAATTTTCTTGATCTCAACACTGTCATGTTTGTATTTTTCTAAGGCATAGAATCCAAAATTAATAGGAAATGATGACCAGGTGGCTTTTTTTTCTTCCTTTAAGGCTTTGGTTAACCCATTTCCTACTATTTGATAAGAAATTTCTCTCCGTAGGAGTTTATCTGGTACATAAAATGGGATAACATGTGGCTTGACAAGACTTCCATAAACTCTAACATATGTAAATATTTCTTCACCAAACCACCTTCCCATGGCTATGATGTCATCTCTAGCTTCTTTTGATAGTCTTGGAGCCTTATTTCCAAAAAAATCTTGAAACAAGGGTAAAATAACACCATGAAAAATTCTATATAAATGAGACTCATAATTGGACTCCCATATGATATTATGGTAACCATGGATAGGAGTAGGGTCCTGTACTGTCCATTTCCATCCCATGATTGGGAAATCTAAAGTGAAACGTACTGCGTCCATGATATAATCACTCATGAAAATGGGAGAACTATCTAGGAGGTGAATTTTTGGTTCTTTCTATATTCAAGCATTTGGTAGGCAATATTATTGGAAACGATGGTACCCTAATCCATAATATATGACTTTGATGCAACTTCAATAAGAGGAACACATTCAATCAAAAATCTATTTGTATTAGAGTAACCAAATAGTCTACACATCATAGTCACTACATAGAAATACATGTCAGTAAGAGAAGACACATAATAATACCCTTATCATCATGCTTGTGGTTGTTGGGGTTGTGCCTCCATTGCCTTTTTAGGTCTGACACTAATTTATTTTCCTTTACAAAATTTTGAAGGAAATTATTTTCATATACCTTTTGTGGGTTAGGTATATGATACATTTTATTTAAACCCTTTGCCTTAAAATACCCAATTACCATGTCCCTTGAAGTCAATAATTTCCTCTCTCCAATGTTCAAATTTTCGATTATCCATTTCACCATATATGAAAAGGGAAGAATTTTAGGGCGAGTGGAAATTCGGTGGAGGAAGGAATTAGAAACATCACTACAAGAATATTCAAAGGACGTTGAGGCATCATTTGTGACTACCCTTTCAATTACCATAGGTTTTCCATCCTCAAACAATATTTACATGGATTCCTGTGATGAAGAATCATTGTCTTGATTGCATGTTGTATATGAGAATAGAGGAGGCATCTCTGTTACTTCAGAAGCGGGAGGTGCAGGGTGTGTAGGATCCATGGGTTTCTTGTTCTTATTTTGAGCTTTGCAAATCTCATAAGAGTTCTGCTTCTCTGGACTAGGCTACAATAGGATAAAAAGAGAATAAACAACAATTTTTTGCAAATTCAGGAGTGATTAACACAAAAAGTTTGAAATGATTGAAAATATGGTTTAAATGTGAAAAATCAAAAACATCAAGGAGCAGGCTATCAAATCACTTTGGGGGCTTGAGACCATGAATACCGTTATGGTTGAGTAATGATAAAAAAAAGTGAGTTCACGTGGTTTCTTAGACAACTCAGCACTTAATTAAAACCTCGCATCGCAAAATTAATTCGGAGCATTAATTTAAAACAAGTGATATGCTTATTTTATCAATATCCGATCAAGACTTGAATCTTAATAAACTATAAGCACTTTATCAGTGGTTTCGAAATATCAAAGCATTGGAGGGGAAAGTGCACTGTGAGTTTTGCGATGCAATAGCAATATCGCAATCGCAAAAGTGGTGGAGTGGGTGTTAGGAAATATGTATAGTGGAAATGTGATGTGATACATCACATCGGGAGTTTGAGAGAAGGGGTCATAGATGATATGAAATATTTTTCAATTGCGCAATAGCAAAGGGTGGCATGGCAGTAAGGCAGGTCCTACCAATTATTTTAATATATCCATCGGGGATGATTTTTTATTTGTTAGCATTCTTTTGGTTAAAAATCCTTTGCGCATTATTTTATGTACCTGCCTTATATCGCATCACAATATTCGAAAGGTTTGCTTTGTGTGCTGCTTATTTCAATTCCGATATCTAGTATGTGATTTGGGTTTGAAGCATTTTTTCTTAAGTCCTTTGATCAATTAAAATCAACATCAAACTTTTGGATGATAAATTTTTGTCTTATAGAAATTTTTATTATTCTAAGTTAAAAATTTAAAAAGGGTCCCCAATATTTTCTAAGGTAAATTATACATAAATAATGGGGGGTTGTTGAATAGCACAATAGGACAAAAGAGACATTTGAAGAAGTCCAAAATACATGTAAGTCCAAGAGCCATTTGTAATTCCAAAATTCATTTGGAAGTTCAAGAGTTATCATAATCCAAAGGTCATTAAAAAAAGGAAAGTCAAGGTTCATGAGGATATGAAAGGTCGTCCCTCAAGTTATACAAGGAGCCTCATTACTCAAGAAAAGAAATTTTAACCTTCGCTCCTACCACAAGGAATTAAAGAGATAGAAATAATATTTTTGGGGAGCAAGCAGTGGCTCTAACACTCCACTATTGGAGTGAGTGATGTTCTTTATACTCATGTATCTTGGAACTTTTTCTTAATACTTGAAACCATTTGGCCAACAAATTTTCATGAATAGATCATGGATGTTTTGAGAATACTCTTTTAATGTTTGTGGTTTATGTTGCCTTCCTTATGTATTTAGAAAGTAATTGAAATATTTTAGTGACTTTGGTTCTCAACTTGTTGGAAATTTATTGTGATTATTTTAATGATCGTTGCATCTATGTGAAATATTTTTCTTGATGTCTAATGATTCTTTATTTTTTATGTGAATGCATCTCCACTATATTACTATTATTACGTTTTTTTGAGAGGGTCTCATTCTCTCCCTTGTAGTGAAAGAACCTTGATACATCTAAAATTGAACAATCCACAAGGCACACTCTCTTGCTCATTATAAAGCACATGGACACTATTGTCTCATCCTTATTGCTTAAGCCAAGGAATATATCTAAGTTAATGTAGATAATAAATATTTATATATGGGACTCCTACACCAAATAGTGTGAGGTCTAATTGGGACCTCATATTAGGGAGATCCCTTGTATGTTGGCGATGTCCAATACTATCAACATTTTGGTGTTAGAAGGATGGAAGCTAGATTTTTATGGTTGATAACTCTTCACATCCAATCATTCATCTTCTATACAAGGTAGTAATATCCAAAGTAACATCCCTAATCCAATCCCGAGGTAGGAGGGTTTTCTCAATCTAGTCTGAAATTGGCCTACGAAGTTAGCTATGCACAACTTTGGCTGATTCAACCTATTATCCATCAGTTTGTGAAATTTATCAGTATACTCATTGTTGCTCAAAATATTCCTCATCATCCGAAGAATAAATAAAAAACCCGTATTGGTGTATTGATTGCATCGATGGAATATTTTGTCTTTTCCACTCTTGAGAAATTATCAAAATATTCAAAAGACATGGCTTAGTAAGAGTCGTTTCCACCCATTCATGAAGAGTATGAGAAATATATTGTTATTTCTAATGGAGAAAAATCGACGGTTGATTTTGAGTTTAATGACTGTGTGGATGGTGAAGGAGAAGATTCATCAGATTCAGAAAAGGATGAGCAAGGAGACAAATCCATGGATGATCAAGACTTGGATTGGATGGCCCAAGGGTTGCTTTCTCTTCTAGATAACCTTCATAAAATTCCTATAAATCTGGAGAAGTTGTTAACTAAGTTTGATCCTGACAATAAGACTAAGGCAGAGGATCATATCGATGATTTATACATGCATATACGAATTTTGGAGGTACGATATAATGATGTTTCTTGTAGTATTTTTTGTTTCACTTTAGAAGGTAGAGCAACAACATGGTACCATAGTCTACCTGTTAATTCAATCCATGGTTGGAGAGAGTTTAAAAATTGGTTTTTGGAGAAATTCATTGATGATAAGACTCCTGCCATGTTATTAAAGGAGCTCGGAAATATTAATATGGGGAAAAAGGAGAAAGTCAAAGACTTCAATCAATGGTTCAATTGCATATTGAATTTTTTTTCCCCAAATACACAAACCTCATGAGTCTATCACTATATATTATTATGTAGTTTCCTTTCTAACAAACATTTCTGCTTTTTTTAAAGAGTTTCCAAGAATACAATGGTGTTGCATTTTAGAGAATAAATCGTCATGGAGAAATACTTATGTGTGATTAGAGCCATTACTGATGAAAAAGAATCTAAATAATTCATAGATACTAGAAAGAGGTCTCAACCTTATTGAAGTAAGGCTCAAAAAACGATTCTGTTAATACTGAAATCTTGATTAAAACTTTAAATTCAATCACTAAAGAAGTCTCATTATTGAAGAGAAAGTCAAGCGAGGCTTCTACTCGTAGCAAGACCCGTAAGTATTTCTTATTCAAAACAAATAATAGAAAAAAAAATCAAATGGCTAAGTTTTCCCAAAGTTCAAATGTTGTGTTGAATATCGAAAGTATAAGAATAGATAACTATTTTTCCTTACATCAGGAATGGAATTTAGAGAAAAAATTTCCACAATGGAACCACAACATCAATTTTCTGGAAGCACATATCATTGATACTTTACTAGTATATGAGTAACCTAAATAGAAATAATAAATAAATGAACATGCAGTAGCTGAGGAAAGTACAAGTATTGGAAACTCAATTAACACTTTTGATTTTATTCTCAATATTGACAAGAATAGTGTTGAAGCACCAACTCAAAGTGATGCCCCTCCTCATAAAAAAAATGGTCATTATAGTTTGAGGAGAAAAGGGCCCATTTATGAACAGGAGGTGACAAGACAAAAACTGAAGGATAGATTGTTAAGAAGTATCTCACCACCAAAAAATCTTGCTAAGAATGTGCAAAAAAATCCTAGAAATTTCAATCCTTCTAAGAACACTTCACCTAGCAGCCAAAGAAACTATATCACTCTGGAAGTTTCTAATAAAGCTACATCCCCAGACTCTTCAACATTGCCTACTAGAAATGAAGCTATTGATTACAATATATTCAAATACTTGAAAAGATATTGTGCCAGTATTTACATATTTTATCTTGCAAAGATAACAGGCCAGCGTGAACCTCTTACCGAGTCCTTCTCACAACCCTCATCAGGTGACAAAGCTTATTCTTCTCAAAAGGTGCCTGATAAGTCTTATGGAACTCTCAAATATGTCGTTAATGTTGTAACTTTAGATGCTAACAATCTTTCCCCCCCCATTTTTGCAAACTTTTTAAATATTTAATTAGAATGTCCATAATTGTTTGGTTGATTAGAGTGCATTTTCGAATGTAATTCCATTATCTATTTCCAAGAAAATTAATGGTAAATGGGATAAAGATGATGCACAAATCATTAAGCTGGATAGATCACTTGTTTGAGCCATTGGTGAACTCATGAATGATATTATTTATTTTTCATATGACCACTAGGTACAACAATGTATAAACATTGTGATTATGGACATCCCTGAAACTTATGGCATACTTTTAAGTAGAGAATTTTCTAGTAAATTACAAGGGTATTTTGCTACATATTGGTCACACTTATGGCTTCCATATAAGGAAAGAAAAAACCATATTTGAGTGGAGAGTGAACCCTACATAAATGATATTGTGACACCACTTCAGGGTCATAATTAGCCTGTTGCCTTTGCAAAACTAGCTTTTGGTAATTGTTTCTTAGAAATTGATCATGAGCATTATTAAGCACAACCATAATCCATTCCCTCAGATACACAGCTGGAGTTCATTTCTTGTAATCCAACTGGTGCAAATGAATCTTGTAATATATATTTACATAGTAATAATGGTATAAGAACCAGTTTAGTCGCTGATAATATTTGGACTTTGCACTTTGATGGTTCAAAAATATAAGATGGCACTGGAGCTAGTTGCATTCTCATAGACCCACATCACAAGAAGTACATACTATCATGTCGTTTGAATTTTGAGTGCACTAATAATATTGTTGAATACAAAGCACTCATTCTTGGGTTAAAGAAAGCCATTGACCTGAAGGTATAACTCCTAAAGGTAATTGGTGACTCAAAAGTGGTTACCCAATAGTTACGAAACACTATCCAATGTTTTTCATCAAGTTTTAAAAAATACCAACAACATGTATGGTGATTGATTACATATTGTCAAGATTTTAATATTATTTATGTTCCTAGAATTAGAAATTTCTTAGAAAACACATTAGCTAATGCAACCACTAAAATGTCTCCTTTGAAAAATGTTTTTTCTATTGAGATTATATATAAACCATATGTGTCAGATAACATAAATAATTTTCTTGTTTTCAATTACCACCAAAAAATACTACATTTAATGGCTAATGTGGACATATTCAAAGTTGCAGCCATTGAGGAGGATGAACATGACAAGGATTTGCAGGAAGAAACTAATGAAATGAAAGGAAATACTAAGCCTAAAAGTGTAGTGTCCTTGGAAAATTTGTATGACCTACAAAACCAGTTCAAAGGACCAATTAACACTAAGAATCAACGCTCAAAGTGGTCATTCGAACAAGTCAACTTAGGAATTCAAGATGATCTGAAGTATGTAAACCTCGGTACGTGTTATTCTCCACAAGAACAACAAGCATTTAGCTACATGTTCAAAAAATACTGAGACATGTTTTCATGTACTTATAATGATTTGAAGACATATGATACTTGTATTATCCAACATGTCATTCCCATTAAATAAGAGGTGAAAAATTTTCAGAAAACGCTAAGGAAAGTTCATCTAACGCTGGAATCCATAGTCCAAAAGGAGATGAGGAAGTTTTTGAATGTTCAAATCATTTTTAAGATTATACATTCTACTCGAGTCTCAAATTTGGTCCCTGTGAGAAAGAATTCTGGTGAGATAAGGTTATGTGCCGACATTTGCAACTTCAATCGGGCATCATACAAATACAATTACCCTATGCCTTCCATGGAACATATCCTCTAAAGAATATCTGGGCCCAAGATTTTCTCACTACTAGATGGATTTTTCGACTATAATCAAGTGCTACTGGCATAACTAGACCACCTCAAGACCACCTTCAGGATCAAGTGGGGAACATTCTTATTTAAGTGCATGTCATTCAGGATTATCAATGTTGGTGATACATCTCAAAGAGAAATGGACATTTCTTTCCATGGAATGATCGAACAAATTCTAGTAGTTTACCTGGATGATGTTATTGTGTTCTCTAAAAGAAGATCATATAATGTGAGTCATCTGAAAAAAATATTTGAGGGATGTCCAAAATATGGGATTTATCTCAATCCCAAGAAAATAAACTTCGGTGTGTCAGAAGGCACTCTTGTAGGACACATAATTGCAAAGAGCGAAATCAAAGTTGATCTCGAAAGGTTCAAAGCTATAGCTCATATCATGTTCCCAATAAATAAGAAGGATATGCAATATTTCTTAAGAAATATTATTTTCCTATGTAAGTTCATCTATGAATATGCTCAGATAGTTAAACCATTGTAGGAGATGATAAATATAGATGCAATCTATAAATGGGACAAAGAAGAGAAAGATTCTTCTGCTCAAATTAAATGAGATATTGTTGATGCACCTACATCATTTAGTTCTGATTATGGTAGGGATTTCCTGCTTTATAATTTTTCTTCAGATTCATCTATTGTAGTCATACTGATGTAGAAGGATACTAAAGGAAATGAACGACCTATTTCATTCATGAGTGATGGCTTATAGGGTTTAGAGTTGAATTACCCTACCATTGATAAACAAACTTATGTTGTATATAAGGAAGTGAAAAATTTTAGGACCTACCTTCTTAAAGTCCACAAGATCATATGTGTGCCTCGTCCAACTGTCAGAACACTCTTTGTGCAACAAGAGTTGGGTGAGAAGAGGGAAAATTGGATGACTCATTTGTGATATAGCCCGCATCCAGGGTAATAGTGATATATATATATATATATATATATATGGGTTTAATAAAATTTAATTAAATAAAAAAAATTGTTTTGGAATTTTTATTTGGTTAAAATATTTTGTTTAAGTACAATTAATTTTATAAAAAAAATTACTATATTTATTATTAAAAAAAAAATATTTAAATATAAATTTATTTTAATTTAAAATAAAAAATGAAACAAATTTTTTATTTGATTTAATAGAAGTTCACCATGATAAACCATATTCATTATGTCAATTTAAAATTCTTAATTTATTTATTTATTGGAGTTCTATAGCTTAATTATTTTTTGTTTTGAAATTTAACCGTATACAATGAAATTGGAAAAAAAAAATTAAAACCTAAATTATAGATTTTTTTGTGCTTTTCAAGGGTTTTCTTGGTAGTTTCCTAGGTTGTTTTTTTATGGTTTTCAAGGTTTTTCTTGGTGGTTTCCTAGTTTGTTTTTTTTTTTATGGTTTTCAAGGTTTTTCTTGGTGGTTTTCAGGATTATTTTTTGTGATTTTTGAATGCTAGTTTTTTTTTCAAAATAATTTATTTTATTTTGTAGAAAAAAATTTAAAAAAGAGACAAAAATGGGAAACCTACCTCGGCTTGAGCCTATGGGTCGTTCGCGGCGTTGATAGGTAGCTGGATTGAGTTTCTCCATCTCGGTCGAGCTTAAAAATCTTCCATCGAATTCCTTTTACTTGTGCATGTTGCAGTTGAGGTATTTGAAGTATAAATAATGCGCGATGGAGCTATATCTTTCACTCGATCCAATGGGTCGATTGAAAGATATAGTTGGATCTATCCATAACTCACAATTGAGTTGTTAACTTGGGTTAGAAAATGGATTGATCGATCCATAACTCACGATCGAGTCATTAACTTGGGTTAGAAAACAACTTGATCGAGAGTTTGTTTAAATGCTCAATCGAGCTATTTTTAAGTGCCTCAATAGCTCATTGAGGATCTGTTTTTCAACAAAACATGCCCTCATTTTGCTAAAAAGTGTAACCCAACTCCATGCTTTGACCCATATATATATATATATATATATATAGACTTGTGATTTTCATGTCATTATGACTCTTTTCTAAATTATTCACACATTGACAATGACATGCTTATTTTGGAAAAAAATGATCTCATATATATCAGTATCAGTGTAAACAAAGACACAAAAATCCATTTAAACATGACAATTGCATGCATTCAAAAGAAACATTTTATCTATGATCCAAGAGGATGACGATTCTGCTAATAACCAAAGTTTAACCAATGAACAAAAGAAATCCTAGAAGAAAAATTAAGAACTGACTAAAAATATAATCCTTTGCCTACTCAAAGAAGAAAATAAAAAAATTCACATCAATTCCAAAAAACTTCAACATAGTAATAAAAAATAGATAAATTCATTTGCAAAAATCCTGTTAATTTTAGAGAATGGGACTATAAATTATTTGAATTTGTAGTCCTATTACCTTGAAACAAATTTAAAGGGACCTGAAGCAAAAATACAAAACTATGATTAGAGATTTGCAAAGTTCTCAATAAATTTTAAACTTCGAGTAATCACAAATTATAGAACAATCTAACGTAAAGACGAGGAAAAAACCTAAATCTATACACAGAAAATGACATTTTTGTTCCTATATGGAGTTATGAATGCTATGAATTTAAAGTTCACATAATTGCAGAAGAATTTAACAAGAAGGATGAGTCCAATTGAATTTATCAGCAAAAGCATGCTAAAAAATATAGGAATATATTACGTTTTGAAATATTATGAACTTTGAGTTCTCGTCATTTCAAAACAAACACATAAATTAGACAAATACATATATTTGTAGGGGAAGGAAGACATATATTTTTTGAAAAAACAAAGTGTAAATGCTTTGAATTTGCATTTCGGAAAGAAAATATACTTACATGTATCTCAATATTAAGGTCATATCCTCTTTTGCTTTTCTTCCCCTTCATAGATTTATGGGTCTCAAGGAAGCCCCATCAATAATAAAAATGGAGAAATTAAAAGGAAAACAAAGAGAAATATATACAATCAAATGGAATTTTACTATTAAATTAATTTTATATCCCTTGTATGTTCCACCAGTAGACAATCTTTCCATAAAACCCACTAATGTACATACTCAATGGAACGAATGAAAAAAAACAATGGTAATTGCAACATTGATATGAAGCATCACCTTAATGCATACAATATAAATGTACAGAAAGACACACTATGCGTTAAAGTCTTGTGAATGTATTGAGAGAAAAAAGAAAAAATAAATGCATTCTCTTTGCCTTGGGTTCAAGCTTACTGTATTTCACTCTCTCAAAACTAACGAGTAAGAAATGAAAACTTTGGATCAGAGTTTTGGAATTATTAAGGTTTTAACAAAATAATTTATTAGAAAAAATTATGCCAAGACTCCATAGACTCAGAAGAAATTTCATAAAAGGACACATGCTAGACCTAATAGACACCAAAAGGTTTCATCTATAGATGAAATGTGGAGACAAAGGCCATAAGGGCTCCGACGTGGTTCATGTTTGCAACAAACTGGTCATGTCGCATATTATTTGTGAATCCAAATCGATGTTGACCTTCAAGAAGTTACCGCTCGGATCCAACCATGTCGACCATGCCACTGTCAACTGACTCCTAGATATTGCATTGTGCACTCATGAAGAAAATCTAGAGCCTTGGATCATCTATAAATATGTAATTTTTCCTGAGGATGATAAATCCAAGCAAAGGATAATGTAATAGTAAACCCCGTTATTTTCTCCATTTTTCAATGTGTTCTAGTTTCTAAGTTTTGTGTTGTATTGTCTCTGAAATTTGATTTTTCTCCAGTCTATTTCCATCAGCTAGTATGAGAGCCCTCATGTTTGAGTAGAATTTTAGCAATTTTTTTTTGTCTAGCCAAGAAATGAAGCGCTGCAATATCCCTCTCACATATATTCTTTTATTGATCGATTTATAGGTCATTTGTGCATTGGATTTCTAGATTGTGGCTGAAAGCCATGTCTTGATTGTTGTATACAGTTTAGTAAGTCTTGGCATGGGATTAAATGCAAAGACTGAGTTAATTAGATTATTGGATGTGGGAGGTCTATTTGGATTCGGGTCAGGCCTCATCGTCGAAACTGTCATCCTCAAGAGAATTCCTTTACCATAATAGCTCATATTTCCCACCACACTATGTAAAAAACTAGATTGTCAGTGTTAGATCTGAGAGAGTGACAGATGTAGTTGAATACAAGGTGAATGATATAATTTAACCTTTGGCTATTTGGGGATTATATGGAAGTCAAAACGATGTGGTATTGTGATTAATTATATTTCCTCAACACCATTAATTATGTATTTATATATATCCTTCATGAATTTGTTATATGATGATATTTTTTATTAAAGGAGATAGATGTTGGCCTTTCAATTTAAAAGTTGGTAAGGTGTAATAATTAAAGTCTTGCCCCGTAAGTTGTGTCTTGATTTTTTGGGCATGAATTTTATTTAGAATGGAGACAATAACATTAAGTTACATGGATAAGTAATTGTTCATTTTAGTAATAAAATATTAGCTTCTCTTTTCAGAATAATAGCTACCCTTTTGAAAGTGCAACTATTTCTTCACGAGCTTGGTTTCATTGGCGACACAAATAAAAGACAATTATTTCTTTAGGAGCTTGGTTTCATTGGTGACACAGAGATAAAAGGTAGTTATTTTTCCGAAGCTTGGTTTCATTGGTGACACAGAGATAAAAGGCAGTTATTTCTTTAGGAGATTGGTTTCATTGGTGACACATAGATAAAAGGAAACTATTTCCCTGAAACTGCATAAGGAGCCGCAAGGAGGATTTTTCAGAGAAAAGATCATTCTCCTTTGATATTAATTGAAGATCTTCTATGTTATGATATGTTATTCTTTTTAAAAGGGTAATTATTTTTTACTTAGTAGAAATATTATAAGGGAATGGTTATATTATTGGTGGAACTAACCTATAGCTATTAAGATTGAAGCATAAATTAAGGTACAAGGTATCAATTTATTAATGATGTAGAGGAGTGATATATGTTATGGGGTGACTTGGTGATCATATTTGAATCATTTCAAATCGTTTCATTAGAAAAGTAGATCTTAAGTGAAAAATTAAACATGTAAAATTAAGCATATAAAGTGAAATTGTACGTAAACCCTAAACATTTAACATGTATGGGGTATATCTCATGTAACCTATTAAACATGTAAACATAAACATGTAAACCTAAACATTTAACATGTAATATATTGGGTAAATCTCACGTAAACAGTAAACATGTAAACATAAACATGTAAAAGTAAATATATAAATCGGTAAACATTTAACATGTGTGAGGGTGGATCTCAAGTAAAAAAGTAAACATGAATGCAAACACAAATGTAAACATTTAACATATATGGGGTAAATGTAAATGTAAATGAAAATGTACATGTAAACTTAAACATAAACATTTAATTTTTATGGGGTAGATCTCAAGTAAAAATGTAAACTTAAACATAAACATCTCATGTTTAACATTGAACATATATAACATTTAGAAAAAAATTAACCTACTTAATCTAACATAACATTTACTAAAACTTTTATCAAAGATTTTCTAATGTCCGCCTTAATGAAAAGTCAATTCTCTTTCTATCTATATAAATAACATCAAGAACAAAGTGTGGAATTCTATTTGTGAGGAAGCATTTTGGCACAATGCCAAGTGTGAAATAATATTTATGAGGAAAGAATTTGAAGTGGAAAATAATATTGCGAGAAAAGATTTTGGAAATTATGTTTTGATGCCATTCTTTTGATTCGGTTGAATTAAAATGTAATATTTAATTAAATAAAAGGTCAAGAGGTTCAGTTTAGTTTAAAGAAAATATTTAATGAGATAAAACATGAATGTCGCCATTCAAAACTTCACCATTCATAATTTTTCACTTATAATTATTTTAGGGGTCTTTTCAAAAGAGTACACTTCTTTTGTGCAGTAATTTAAAAAAAATTGTAATCTTATATCCATATATGTAAAACTCAATTAATTATTTTTATCGAGAAGAACTTATGTGACCATGGATGAATGAATGATAATTAGTATTAATATTAATATTATAATAATAAACACAAAATCTCAAAATCTCAAAAAAAAATCACATAATATTAAATAACTAGAGTTTTGTCGTTAGCCAACTCACCATACGGATCAATGTAGAGCATTAGACACCCTCGTTGAATGATTGGATCATTCTTCGTATAGGATCAAATAAGCTCCTCGAGGACGAGGAGGTGGAGGGACAATGGGTGGTAGAAGACGAGGCACTACAGTGATGTGTTGCTACAATTGTGATCAAAAGAGGCATGTTGCATGGGGTGTGATTAGATCCTACCTAGGTTGTTTTAATCTTGAATATTCCTTCCTGACTAGTGTTAAGCAGCTAAGTTCAACCCTTAGCCACACATGATATTACCACAGGTTCAGCGGCAACTATTCCTCATATCATTGCACCACTAGGTAAGTTTTTAAATAAATTTGAAGGGTTTATCATGTTTGTATCGAAGCATCAAGAATTGATTTTGGAGTTGTTTTGGCTCATCTTGGAGACGGTAACCTTATCATCCAAAACTCCTTTTCCAACATAAAACATTCCATGACAAAAAATAACTATACGACAACTTAGCGTGGAGCCCTCCCAATGGTGTACTCGAATTTTTTTTTGTATATATCTACTCGGTGGTTCATTCAAGTTTTTTACCTGCCCTGAAGTACCTAGCGAACAACCTTCTGCTTCCAAGGAAGAATTTGTAGATGGCGTATGTTGTTCAAGGAGTTCACATTCAAAGTAATTCGCAACCCAGGAAATTAATTCAAAGCTTTTTTTTACATAGATTGTGTTTTGTCACTTTTAAATCCACACCAATTTCTGTTCAGTAAATAGATAATATTTAATTAGTAAAAATATTAAGTGATTTGGTTTGGTAATATATATATATCTAAGAAGGAATTCTTAGATGTATGTTAATTAATGTTTTATCAATCTTTTAAGGTTTTCAAATATCATAAATACATTATTTTGTTAAAAAGAAAATATTAAAATTATTAATATTTTTAAGGTTTCAAATATCATAAATACATTATTTTGTTAAAAAGAAAATATTAAAGTTATTAATATTTTTAAGGTTTGAATATTTTTATATTGATTCTCACTCTCACTAAAAGCTAAAAGAAAATAATTTCCCTTGAAAAAATAAAAATATTACAAATAAATTATTAATCTAAATTTAAAAAAAAAAAACATTAAATCAATAATATATAAATAAATTATTAATTCCAAATTTTAAAACTAAAAATATTTACAATTGTGCAGAAATTTTTTTATAAATAAAAACTAATCGTACTGGAAATGGGAATTAACAGCCGCTAAGTCATTTATACTAATTTAAATTATAATTAGTTTTAATAAAATATTAAGATAAAGATTGAGGATTTCACTAGATGGCTTTCTTAGAGTTCGGTATTTGTAGTTGGGGTATGTATGAGGATCGCATTGCAACAATTTTGGGTATTGACAAATGTTTACTTAGTATGGAGTAATAAGTTGATATTTAAAAATTAATTTAAATATATATAAAAAAATAGATTTTTATAATGGTTAATAATAATTAGCACATAATAATACAATTTAAAATAAAATAAATAATTTTTAAATTGTTTATAATTTAATATTATAATTTATTTTATTAAATATTGTTAATCATAATTATTAATGATAGTAGTCTTTAAATACTAGTTTTTGGAGTTTTTTTCTTTAAGATTTCTCATAGGAATTGAACAAAAATTTTGTGGTTAAATATTGAATTTTTCTGTCTAAAAATTAGTGTTTACTACCTATTTAATTTAGATGACTATTCTATAATATTGTTGTAATGTTGAGGTCTCCCCATCATTCTAACAAGTAGTTAAGAATTTTGAAGGATTTGTATATTGGTACAAATATCAGTTTAAGGCCATGACCATGACAAGTAATAGATATTTTGGAAGGATTCCTACATTAGAACAAGTATCACTAAAGATTAAAAAATCTACAAAAATCACTTATGCTGATTTTTTTAAATGATATGAAAACCTTGAAGGAAATGACGGAGCCACACAAATATCTAGAATATAAGGTACATCATAACATGCCCTTCAACATCCCTAAAGAAATAGGAAGAAATATCAATCAAATTTAAAAGCTTTTCTTAACATATGACATAAAAACACTTCTTTGAGAATGGTCACTTGTATTATTTTCATGTTGCTATGATTTGTGGGGATGCCACATCTCTTTAGATATATTAAGAAATATCAAGCTAATTTAAAAGGTTTTCCAAACATATAACACCAAAATTAAAGGAAATGCATTGATCCTCCTTATAGCAAAGGGCCTTCCTCATTCATGACATGAGTATGTCTAACTGCATAATATAAAATAACTAGATAAAAACCATGAGAGTAAAAATGATTCCTAAAATTTTCTTAAATACCACTATGATCTAGCTCTTGCTAAAACTCAGTTGGCACAAGGAGGCCATATATTGACTAAATCATTGGGGATTCAAGGAAGAAGCCACTTTTTAAGATATTGATAGTAATAAAAATATTGTTCATTTAAATTAAAGATAAATTGCAGTGTTGCAAAGAACTACATGATCAAATAGAATTAAAATATTACAAATATGTTGTCAGTTAGGATTTTTTCATGTGGTTGGGTACAATGGATATCCCTTAGGCCACCAAGTTCAATTTGGTAGAAGAAATATTGAAGTAGTGAAGATGTGCCTAGAAATATTTTTGTATTGATCCTCACAAAAAAAATATTGCAAAATATTATTGATATATGTAATTAAAAATAAAAAAATATCATTTTAGTTAGATTAATCTGAAGAAAAAAGTAATAATAAATTTTAAATTCAAAATATTTATTAAAATAATAACCACAAAAAAAAAAAATAACCCTAAATTTTTAAAATTAAAATTATTCATAATTACTAATACAACTTAAAACATAATAATACATAATAGTAAAATTTTAAAATAAATTAAATAATTGATCACTTTAGATGATTCAAGTATTAAATAGGTAGTCTCCCTCATAGAAATGACCTATTTTTTTATCAAATGAAAAATGTATTTAAAAATATATAAATATAATGTTTATAGAAAAAATAAACATTCGGTGAGCTCAAAAAAATAGTGACGTACCACCACCGGTACTTACCTCTCTATCGTGCATCGCCCATGGTGTGCATGAAAAAATTTCACGCGCATCCAAAACAAAAAATATTTTTCTACAGTTCATTGACCAAACTATCTACCCTGGGGTAGTTGTTAAATTGCATGCACCGCTCTACATAATGGCCAATGTGTTCCTGTAAACAACCACACCGCCATACATAGTGTAATTTAAAAAATAAATAAATTGTCGATGCGAGTGGAAGCCCTCACGCACTGTACTATTTTATTGTTCTCGGTGTGCTTTTTCTCATTATCGCACCAGACCGCCCGATGTGGTTTCTATTAACACCGTTTGGGGTGCATCTTGTAAAGTAATGAGCACTGCGAACGGTGCGAGCTGAATGGATCGAACGCACCGCGCATAATTTTTTATATTTTTTTTAAATGGTGAATTTTAAGCCAATTTAAGAAATTAATCTGCTAAAAGGTTAGGTTGGTGGAGAAACAAGTATATTAACTGCACATTTTCACGTCGAGGAGGCATATTTGTAATGGAACATGAAAAATCATTTTTTCCCACCGTTTTACGAAATTCAAATACCACACAATAAGCAATGGATGGTAGCAATGTGGGAAATGGGAGCACTGATGGCAGGGTTCCTTGGAGAAAATAAAACTCACACTGGTGCTTCAGTGTTCTAGAGCAGTGTAACAAGTAAAAATGAGGTTTTTTATGGATGGTATTTTTTTTAAATTAACCCTTTCTTGGTGCACTCGATTATGGGATGCATCGAGTAGTTGTATCAATGGAGCACCGCAGTTCTTTATGGTGCACTGGATTACAGAGACGCATTGGGTCAGTTTTTACGGAGATCACAGTGTCTCTATGTGTCATTTGATAATATGCGCCAGTGCACTAGATTATTGAGACGCAACAGACTGCTCTTTATTGAGAGCACACTGTCTCAGTGTTCCATTTGGTATATATTGCAAGTGATCAGTATGCGATATTCTCAAGAAAGTTCCAAAAGGACCTATACAATTAGTTGTGAAGTCTACAGATAAAATACAATACTATCAACTACAATTTATCTCCTCATACCTGGACCTCAACTGATCTTGTTGAATTACATCGGATCAATACAGAACTAACACGATGTGTCAACTTTTTGGTTCAAAAAAATCTAGAGGGGTATACCATTGAGTTGGCTATAGAGGGAAATCAGTCATTTTATAAGGTCGAGGTCGTGTTCAAGTTAGGGCTATGATTAAAATTTTTGAAGGAGATCTCGTTGTGGATTACATCTTTAATGGTAGAAGAGAACTTGTTGGTGTTCCAGGGCCCACCCCATGGTATATTAAAGTCCTTGTATAGGGGGAATGACCTCACGGGAGGAATTATTCCTAGATAGGAGCTATGAAAATATTGAATAGATGGATGTGGATGACTTCGGGAGGCTAGATATCTAGGAGTACAAAGGAGAGTGTAGATAGTTGATGAATGGAAGAAAGAATCTTTGGAGGACATCCAAATACGACAAAGGGAGCTACACCAAGAACGAGAAATGTTAAGTAGTCTCAGAGTATGGGAAGCAGAAAAAAGTTAGTTGAAGTTGCGGATGGATGGGGATGAAGCTAGAGTGAAACCTAGTCCAATAGGAAATGTTAGGACTGCCACATTAATAGGGATTAAGATAAGAAAGATATTTTACTCCACCACCAAATATGGGAACAACATATGGATTGTGCGCTACAGTCCTTAGGGAGGGCCTCATTGATGAAATGCACTTCACTATGGTAATATTGTTTTCCGAAATGTTTCTCCCATGTGTAGCAACTCATTACCCAAAACTTCTAGTAGTAATCATTGTAATACGGGGGATTGGTTTATATATATATATATATATAATAATTAGAACCCTAAGAATGAATCTATATACCTTTTTTAATTTAAGTCTTATCAACTTTTTAAGGTTTTAAAATATCATAAATACACAATTTTGTTAAAAGAAATGTATTAATATTTTTAATACTTTTAATATTTGAATATTTTTGTATTGCCTCTTAGTCTCTCTCTAAAGCTAAGAAAGAATGATTTCCATTGAAAAATAAACATATTTCAAATAAATTAATAATAATAATAATTTTTTTTAATTAAATCAATATTTAAAAAAATCAATAACAAACATATTTCAAATAAATTAATAATAATAATAATTTTTTTTAATTAAATCAATATTTAAAAAAATCAACCTTAGATTTAAGTTTCAAAATATTTACTAAAATAATAATAAAAAAAAAAATTATTGATCCCAAATTAAAAATAATTTTTTTTTTTTAATTAATAAAATTCAAAACATAATAATAATATCATTATAATTAGATTATTTTGATGGGAAAATATAATAATAAATTAAAAATTAAATTTTTTTATTAAAATAATAACCTAATGATGAATTCCAAATTTTTAAAATTAAAATTATTCATTATTACTAATACAACATAAAACATGTAAAATTTTAAAATAAATTAAATAATTCATCACTTAACCTTTAAATTTAATAGTTACTTGAAAAAATTAATAACCACTATTCCATTATTATTATTGTTAAAATTTAATAATATTTGTATAGTTTTAGTAGATATTTTTTCTACCAGAAGAAAGAAATCCTTTTAACTTATTGAGCAGTTTTTATCGGGAATAATGTAAACCTTGTGTTACTTGGTCAACCTTTTTTAATTGTTTTAAGACTCCAAAGTTATTGTGATAATCAATAATAAATACTGAGGATTAAGGTCGTAATGCGATCCGTTTCCCATTCTATTGTCCTACATAAAGAGATTATCTATCTCAAATTAAAAATTAAAATTATTTATATTTGTTAATAAAATTTAAAACATAATAATAAAACTAGTAATTACACTATATGTTGCAAAATAAATGCCATAAGGTAATGGCATAGGAAGGATTACCCTAGAAGAAATAATGCAGAGAAAGAGCCATCATGAAGGAATGGAAGGCAAAATTTTCTTACATGGAAGCAGGTCGTGTAGGTATCAAAGATATTGATTATAAGAGTTATCAACCAAAAAATTTTGTAATAGATATTTAAATAGGAAATTGTGGGTGAAAACATATATGTAAACCAACATAATGAAATAAGTTTTTGCAAATAAGGAGCCATCATGAAGGAATGAAAGGAAAAATTTTCTTCCACGGAACCACGTCGCTGAGGTTTCAAAGATTTGATTATAAGAGTTATCAAACATAAAAAAAAATTATAGATATTGATATAGGAAATTGTGGGTGAAAACATATATGTAAACCAACATAATCTGTTGACATATATAAAAGAATTTTTATAGATATTAAAATAAGAAATTCGGGTGAAAATATTTTGGTGATTAGTAATCCTCCGAAACAAGCATGAAATGAGCATGTAACTCAAATAAGATATTTTAAATACATTCAAGTACAATCTATCTAGCATAGATGTAAATAAAGATATTTTTTATTAATAGAAATAATGTTTACTCCAAGGTCATCTACATATCTGAACGTCATCGCATTAGATATATTTTGTGAGCTAATCTGAGGTTTTTTTTTTCACAGTGATTTGAAAATTAGTTATTATACCATAATATTGACTTTATCATTGTCTTTTTTTGTTTATGAACCCTTTAAAAAGACCACAGGAACATTTGATTTTACACTATGATCTCCCCACCCTGGGTGGGGGTTTCAAAAATTGGAGAGTAAATTGAGTGTTTATTTTTAGAAATTGTTGTATAAGATGGGAAATTTGGATGGATTGTAGACAATATGGATGTCATAATAGATGTCTATTTTAAATTTTTTAGTGTCTCTGACCACCATGGATCTAAAATGATCCATTTCAACTGAGAACTTCAATATCTATTTTGAATTTATAGGTGTCTCTGACCACCATGCATCTAATAGGGATCCATTTTGGCTAAGAACTTCAATAAATCACTGTGTAAATGATAAATTGTGACATACCTAGCCATTTTCTTTGATTGTGGATCAGGTTAGAAACTAATAACTTGTGAAATCCCTCGCCATTTTCTTTCATTGAGGATAATACACTATCTCTTCAGAATATTGTACAATATATATTAGATGGAGGGAAATGTTATGATAAAATATGTACAAAAAAACCCTTTAGGGTTGTCTCAACTTACTCTATTGTTAATCATAGTGTCAATTTTATAAAACTATAATCTACAATAAAGATTGAATGCGTTTTTTCTTTTGTAAGTTTTGTTTGGAATTGAAAAATAAAAAAATTATAAAAGCTAAAATTATGTAGTAAAAAACTTTGTTCAAAATTTCAGAATAAAAGGTTGAGTAAGTTTGACGTCATATAATGTGAAATTAGTTTATGATTATAAAATAAAAAACATGTAAGTTTTTTAGCCACAATTAGGTAATTACAGATATGTATATAGTTTTTTTTTTACAGAATAAATTTGATATTCATTAACAAAAAAAATTGAAAGAGTATGTATGTAGCTACAAAATATTACAATTAATTAATTAAAGGTAAATTTAGTGTTAATTAACAAATGAGAATTATGAAGATTCATCATTATTGCTCAAGATAAATCATGTCCTATGAAATAATTTGGAAATTTAAAAAAATATATGAAATGTTGTTAATTTTTATATATTAAATACTACTCATGAATAATAAAATAGTTGTATAAAAAATAATATAGAACAAGAAAAACTATGTATAATTTCCCCCTTTAAATAAATGATATTCCAAATGAATACCATGGGCTGTTTTTATAGCTTATTATTATTTTATTTTATTACCTAAATTCAATTTTACTGATTAAAACATATATAAAACTATTAACATTTACATATAAAAATATAACAATTTTTTATTAAGAACATTTTAACTTACAAGTCACCAAAACCTAAATTCAATCCAACTTATTAAAAATAAGAAAGAAAAATAACATTATAAAAAATTTATATAAAACTATTTACTTGTGGATCTAATGGCCTATAACATTTCAATCATCTAACATTTGATCCAATGGCTCAGACATGGACACATTGGCAACTAGGGGAGTTTTCTTCAAATAAGAATGTCTTGCGACATAATTAAAAATAAGTTAGATAGTGTATCCAAAATTTAGTAAATAAAAAATAATGGTATTGGAAATTTAAAGAGTTGTTTATTTAGATATAGAATAGTTTGGATAGTAATTTTTTGACATTACATTTTTTTATAATGAAAATCGATTCAACATTATTAAATACTCTTAAAGCAACCAATATACTAAAGGTTAACTATTGTAACCAAAACTTTTAAAAAATTTACCAAAATATTTTATAATCTTACCATAAATTCTAAATTATTTTATAGATCTTTTAAACTTAAAAAAATTAAATTGTAATTAATCTTAATAAAATATTAAGACAAAAATTGAAGAGTCGGGCCAGATCCATCTCCCATTCTCTCCTTGTACATATGCTGTTTCTATTTTATAGATTCTTCAACCATTTCCACTATTGAAACCTTAAATCTCAACGTAATCGAACAAAGCAGTATGGGTAAGGATTGCAGTGCAGGGAAAGCTCTCGGTGTTGTTAATGGGGCACGTAGGAGGATTTCACTAGAGGGCTTTCTTTAGAGTTGGGTATTTGTAGTTGGGTATGTATGAGGATTTCATTGCAATAATTTTGGGTATTAATAAATGTTTACTATGGATTAATAAATTAATATTAAAAATTAATGTCAAAATATATTAAAAATTGTGGGTTTTTATAATGGTTAATAATAATTAAAATATAATAGTATAATTTAAAATAAAATAAATGGTTTTTTAAATTGTTTAAAATTTAATATATCAAAATTGATGTTATTGAATATTGATAATCACAGTTGTTAATAGGAGTAGTCTTCAAGTACTAATTTTTGGAGTGTTTTGTGGATTTTTTTTATAATAATTTACTAAAACTTTTGTGGCCAAATATTAAATTATGTGGCATGAAAATAGAAATGAAGATTTTCTAAAAAATCGTACTTAAAGACTACTCCATAATCTATTTATAGATAAAATAAATAAAATTTTATGATGATATTTTATTAATAAAACTTTATGATGTTATTTTATTAATAAAATATTATAATGATATTTTATTAATAAAATATTTGATATATTGTTACATTTCATCTTTTTTTTTAGGATTTTTTGTTGTTTTAAAAATTCACTATACTCATGTTGATCACATATATGTGCTTATTAGTGTTTACTACCTATTTAATTTACAAGGCTACTCTATTATATTGTTATAATGTTGAGATATCCCCATGATCCTAACAAATAATTAATAATTTTGAAGGATCCCTACATTAGTACAAGTATCACTTTTAGAAGTGAAAAATAAATTCTAAATATTAAAAATATAGAAAAATCACTTAAGCTAATTGTTTTAAATGATATGACAACTTTGATAGAAATGATACAACCACACAAATATCTAAAAGTTAAGCTACATCATAACATGCCCTTGAACATTCTTATAGAAATAAGAAGAAATATCAAGCAAATTTAAAATCTTTTCTTATTATATGAAATAAAAAAATTTCTTTGAGAATGGTCACTTGTATTATTTTGATGTGTCTATGATGTGTGGTGATGCCACATCTCTAGAGAACTATCAAGAAATATCAAGAAAATTTAAAAGGTTTTCCTAACACATAACACCAAAATGAAAGTTAATACATTGATCCTCCTTATAGAAATGGGTCTTCCTCATTCATGACATGAGTATGAGAAGAACCAGATAAAAACCATAAAAGTACAATGATTCCTAAAAATTCCTTAAATACCACTAAGAACCATATCTTGCTAAAACTCAGTTGGTATAAGGACATGATATCTTGACTAAATTCTTGGGGATTCAAGGAAGAAGCCAATTTTTAAGATATTGATAGAAATAAAAATATTGTTCATTTAAATTAAAGATAAATTTCAATGTTGCAAAGATCCACATTATTGTAACCACTGGTTTAATCATTAACTGTTGATTAAGTAATTTGTTAATATTTTTAAACATTTACTGTTATTTTTTTTTTAAAGTACTATGAACATGAATTTAATATTGATTAATGAAAATTTGTTATGGAATTGGTTAATTTGTTATTGTAACCACTGGTTTAATCATTAACTGTAGGTTAAGTAATTTGTGTACTATGAACATGAATTTAATTTTGATTAATGAAAATTTGTTATGGAATTGGTTCCATAAAGTAAAAGACTGAAGGTAAAAGTAATTTGAAGATCTGAAAGTTAGTTGAATAGAATTCAATTCAAACAATTGCCTAGCATCTGAGGATAAAGGTTTCATCCCAGTGATGTTTGGGGGTTCTGTTGGGTAATGGGAGAAGAAAAATAATCTAGAGAAGAATTCCTGGGTTGGTGTTAACCATTGGAATACTCCAGAATTTTCTGATATTGCTGGAATTGGAGATTGGACAGGATTGTCCCGCGATCTCTTCCAGAAGTTTCTGTCAACTGTAAAGCTCATACTTGGAGCACGAGGGAGAGAAGAGGTTGCCATTACCTCTCTAAGGTTGGGAGGAACTTCATCAGTCCATAAAAATTCATAGGACAGATAATACGGCATTAGAGAATTATTTGCTATGAAAGGAAAAGTATGTAATTAAGTATTTTTCTTTCTGAAGAGAGACAACACTTAATACTATTATGTATCAAAGGGATAAATGTTATGTTGTACATCTTAATAGTACTAGTTGAAAACAGTGAACCGTTAACTCAAAATCGCCAAGAAGAGGTCCTCGAGTAAGTCGTTCACTATACATAGAATAAATCATGGACATAATGGTTCGACGATCTTTAACTAGTTTATTTTAAAGATTTCTGATATAGCAAATTTGTGGAATAGGAAAGTACCTAATTCAAACCTTATGCAAAGAATTACAATTCATTATGTATTTCCTAATTGTTCGAATATAGAGAAACATAGGTTCTTCTCTGAGAAAGAACTAGATAGAGAAATACTATTACACTGTTATGATTCCAATATCTAATTTGAGAATTGCTGTTAAATTACAAAAATATACCAGATAATACAAGTTAGTATCATAGCGTATTGACAGTAAATCAAACCCAACTGACAGTAATCTCATTAAACTTGCAGATGTTTAGAAACCTTAAATTAAAATATTGAGATTGTACAATCATATGCAAGGACCTTTAAAATCCATGAAAAGGTTTGGTATACACATGTCAAAACTCATCAACTTTCTAGATGAGGTTACAGAATAACAACAGAAATAAGTTATACACAAGATGACTTATTATGGAAAAGAATAATATAGTTAAGAACAAATTTCATACATATAACTATGCTTAATATGAAGAATAACACAGTGATTTTAAGAATTAGCTCTATGATATTGTAGTAAATGAGTTATTTCCTTAAGAGAACCCGAGTCAATATGTGTTGAGGAAAAACTGGTACAACAATTCTAAATAAAAAAATTGTGTGTTTTCTTGCAGACTATAACTAAAATTATTAATACAAATTATTTACAAGAATAACCAGGTTATTCCATATAGGGTATTGGAACCTCAAAGCTAGATTATTGTAGAAAACTTCCGAGCCAAAGCTAAAATTCTTTAATGAAGAACTGTGAAGAAACATAAAAACCCTTTTTAATCCTCGGAACTCAACATCACTGGAAACCAAAGAAGCTCATGTCAGGAATACTTGGCAAGGTCAGAACGGGTTAGAATGGTTGTAACCGAGCTTGTTGTGAGAACTTCTATGACCATTCTTTTAGTAAAAATTACATGTAAGGGCAGAAGCAAACGAGATTGGAGATTAGCGTAAACCCAAATCCACCATTGTAACTGTAAGAAAACAATGAAATTGAAATTGAACTTCTACAAAATCTTACTTAGTATTAACAATGTAGATGAGTCGGTAGAGCCGTCTGCAAATTTTGGCATGGAACTTAAAATTAGATAATCTGAAGAACTTGAGGCACATTACAAGAAAGGTGAAAGAATTCAAGATATGTCCAGGGTTCACCTTCGAACGAGGGTTTTTTAGTTGCATCCAACGAGGATCCTTGCTTGAAATGAAGTAACGGGATGGGAAAACCTATATGGTAAATAGTAGATATAACATGGTACTAGACACCAAAACACCAAACCAACATTCTCTTAAACACATTACAATAGTTACAAGAGGAAATGGAGAGAGTGTGAAACGATAATGCACGGTTGATGCAAGAACAGGAGAGGATATTGAAAAGCCTCTCCGACAAACAGAATCAAGGAAATGAGAAGCCAAGTACTGATAGAGAGTTTCAGGAAGAAATGAAAAACATACAAGAGACCATGACACTGACAAAATGGAAAGAATTCAGTCTCAATGTAGTAATAGAAATAAGAATTATAATGAAGTTGAATTAGATAATATATCAGATCAGAAAGAAGTGAAAATATAGAAAGTAAAGTTGCAAGGTGAATTTCAGAAAACAAAGCCTCCTACGTTTGATGGAGTAGAGGAGGAAGTGGCTGAGCCATGGATGATAAACGTGAATAAGTATTTCCAAGTGTATGAATATAACAGTAATCTTAAAGTTAGATTGGATATCTATCAGTTAAGGGAGAAAGCCACCTTATCGTGCAAGGAAGTCAAAAAATTACAGAGTATTGATGACCAGGATGTAACTTGGGATGCATTCCAACAGTATTTCAAAGATAAATAGTTAACAAAACACTTTTATGATGAAAAGTCTAAGGAGTTTTAGGATTTGAAACTAGGGCAAATGACAATGGATGAGTACATCACTAAGTTTACTTCCTTAATACATTATGTTCCCTATATAATAGATGAAAATGCTAAAGTGAAGAGGTTCCTAAGAAGTTGGTTGAATCATATGAAAGAATGAATTGAGTTTGTAAATCCTAAGACTATGGATGAGGGAATCAGAAAAGCTAGAATGTGTTACCAGCAAGCTAAAGAAAAAGGTAAACAAGGTAAAATTTGGCAGGCAAAGAAAGAGCATAAGGGCAGTTCTGGTTTTAAAAGAAAAAAAACTAACAGTTTCAATGGTGCTGCCAGAAGCTCGGTTAGAAATTTTTTTTGAAGGAATCATCAAAGAATAAGGTGGCCTGCAGAAGATAAACCCACAAAAGCCTCTAGCAAACCAGAACAAACCTAGAACCAGAAGCCACCTTTACAGTGTTGGGGGTGTGGTGAGGCACACTACTACAGAAACTGTCCATAGCAAGATAGGAAAGAGGCAGTTACCAATTTACAGGAGGCCTCAACAGTGGGTGATGTTGTGAGAAACATACCCAGAATCAATGCAGCACTGGAAGACCGATAAGCAGACTACCAATAGGAAATGATTGAATTGGAAGGTAAATTTCTATCTCAACCTTCTTCTATTTTGGTAGACCCACGTGAAATTTTAAGCTATGTAGTCCCAAAGTAGTAGAAATTTGCAAATTCAAAAGTAAAAAATTCAAAAACCCATGGCTCATATAGTTAGCCACTGGAGCAAAGAGGAAAGTTAAAGCCAAAATAGCAAACTGTGCACTCAAAATTAGTGAACAACAACTAATTGTTGATTTGAATATATTACTCTTAGGCTCTTATGATGTGCTACTTGTTATGGATTGGTTGGAGAAGCACTGGATGTTAGTAGACTGTAAATAAAATATCATCTACTACAGAATGCAAGATGGAACCCGCCAGGAAATCCAAGGCATAAATAAATCCAAGGGAAGTGCATGAGGAAGGGATGCCAGCTATATACCATACAGGTGGGCTTTACCAATGCTAAAGAGAAGGCTCCAATGTTGCATAATATATCAATAGTACAGGAGTTTATGGATGTATTTCCAGAGGAAATACTAGGTTTACCACCTAGAAGGGACATAGATTTTACCATTGAATTGGTACCTGGAGCATCACCAATTTCAAGGGCACCCTATCGAATGAGTGTACTTGAGCTAACTGAATTGAAGATGCAGCTACATGAATTAATATACAAAGGGTACATCCGACCAAGTGTATCTCCTTGGGGAGCACCTATTCTATTTGTGAAAAAAAAATTGGAACCGTGCGAATGTGTATGGATTACCGCCATCTTAATAAATTGACTATCAAAAACATATATCCCCTATCACGAATTTATGATATGTTTGACCAAGTTAATGGAGAAACAATATTTTCAAAGATAGATCTAAGGTCGGGATACCATCAAATCTGGATAAAGGACAAAGACGTACATAAAATTGATTTTCATACAAGGTATGGACATTATGAGTTTGTGGTGCTACCTTTTGGGCTAACCAATGCACCAGCAAAATTTATGAGGTTAATGCATACTATATTTCACCCCTATCTGGATAATTTTGTGTTAATATTTATTGATGACATTCTAGTTTATTATAAGAATGCAGAAGAACACAAAGAACACCTGCGGATAGTACTGGAAATGTTAAGAAAACATCAGTTGTACACAAAGCTCAACAAGTGTGATTTGTTCAAGGAAGAAATACAGTACCATAGACATGTTAGTTGTGTTGAAGTTATTGTAGTGGATCCCGAGAAAATCAGGACGATTATGGAATGGAAACTACCTCAAAATGTGGTAGAAATCCCATCCTTTATGGGATTGGCTGGTTATTACCGACGATTTATTGAAGGATTTTCAAGAATTTCTTTCCCAATTAATTCCTTACAAAGAAAAGGAAAAATATTTAAATGGAAAAAGGAATGTTGGGATAGTTTTGAAAAACTAAAGCAGTTGCTGACTACAACGCTAGTATTAAGGGTAGCTTATCCTAATAAAGAGTTTGAAGTCCGAATAGATGCGTGTAAATAAGGATTTGGGGCGATTCTGTTACAAGAGGGTAAAGTGGTTTCCTATGAGTCATGAAAATTAAAGGAGCATGTGCAACGATACTCATCTAATGACTTAGAGCTAACAATAGTAGTGCATGTGCTCTGGGTATGGAGGCATTACTTACGTGGGAAAATATTTGTGCTTAAAACTTATCACAGCATCTTAACCAATTATTTTAAGCAAGTTGATCTCAATTCTCGCCAGGCAAGGTGGAATGCCTTCCTGAGCGAATTTGATACTGATATGCAGCATGTAAAAGGTAAAGAGAATAGAGTAGCTGATGCATTAAGAATAAAGTTGCATGGTGTTTATGAGATATATTATAATTAGGTTGAGTGAAAATTTCTAGAGCAAATAAAAGCAGAAGCAGATAGAGATCCTGAATATAAGTTTCTGTGGCAGCAAGCAAAAGAGTTCAGAGAGCAAGGAAAGTCTACTAACTATGAAATTGAAAAGGATGGTTTGCTAACTTTAAAAAAGAGATTTTTTGTTCCAAACATAATGGAATTGAAGGAATTGATTCTGAATGAACATCATCGAAGTAATTACTTTGGACATCCTAGATATCAGAAGATGTTAATAGTAATAAGGAAGATTTACTTATGGCCACGTATGAGGAGAAACATTGCATAATATCTAAACAAATGTTTAGAATGCCATTAAGTAAAAGTGGAACACAGACACCCAGCCGAGTTGATGCAGCCTATACCCGTACCTGAATGGAAGTGGGAGGTGATATCGTTAGATTTTATCACTGGACTACCAAGGTCAAAGAAGCATAATGACTCAATAATGGTAGTAGTGGATCGATTAAATAAATTAGCGCACTTTATACCCATGCATCCACTTATAAGATGGTCCAGATAGCAGATATATTCATGTGAGAGATCTTTAGATTGCATGGCATTCCAAAGACTGTCATATCTGACAGGGATGTAAAGTTTACATCAGCATTTTGGAAAATGTTGTTCACTGGTTTGGGTACTCAAATTAACTTCAGCATTGCTTACCATCCACAGACGGACAGATAAACTGAGCGAGTGAATCAAATTTTGGAGTACATGTTAAGTATGTATGTAATGAAAAAACCAACTAGGTGGGAAGAGTATTTACACCTATTAGATTTTTCATACAATAACGACTATCAAGAATCGCTCAAGATGAGTCCATTCGAAGCCTTATATAGGCGACAGTACATAAATCCTATTAACTGGAGTAGCCCAAAAACAAAGTTGCTGCTTGGACTGGACATGCTAGCTAAAATGGAGATAGAGGTAAAGAACATCCTACAAAACTTGAAGGCAGCTCAAGATAGGTAGATAAGAAAATAACTTATCATGAATTTGAAGTAGGGGACCATGTGTACGTACGAATCAAGCCAAAGAAAAGCACTTTGATATGGTAATCTTGTTCCAAGTTAGCCCCCAGGCTTTGTGGCCCCTTCCAAATATTGGAAAGGGTAGGACCTGTGGCTTACCTATTGGATTTTCTGAGTCATATACAAGTGCACACTTTCTTTCACATATCATTATTGAAACGATACATTCATGATGCAAAGCACATAATCCACTGGCAAAATATTGAGGTAGAATATGAGTACTAGCTTGAATAAAGATGTTAATATTTATAAGTAAAACTAACTCAATCTCATTGTTTACAGGTCGAACCGAATGGATAATTTCTGGTCCAGCCTCACAGTATAATTGATCAGAGGGACTTCATTCTTTGGAAATGATCCATTGTCCAGGTTAAGTGCAAGGAAAACACCTTGGCCCGGAAGAAGCTACCTGGGAGGATGAAGGCTTTGTTTGGGAAGCCTACCCTGAAGTCTTTGCTAGAGCAAAATGAGAACACTAGTGATGGTGTTCACTTCCAGGGGGGCACGTTGTAACCATTGGTTTAATCATTAATTGTTGGTTAAGTTATTTGTTAATATTTTTAAACATTTACTGTTATTATTTTAAAAAACAAAGTACTATGAACATGAATTTAATTTTTATTAATGAAAATTTATTATGGAATTGGTTCCATAATTTAAAAGAATGATGGTAAATGTAATTTTAGGATTTTAGAGTTAGTTGAACATAATTCAGTTCAAACAGTTACCTAACCTATGATGATAAAGGTTTCATACCATTGAGGTTTGGGGGTTCTATTGGGTAACAAGAGAATAAAAATAATCTGGAGAATAATTCCTGGGCTGGTGCTAACCAGTGGAATACTCCATAATTTTCTGATATTGTTGGAATTGGAGATTGGATCAGATTGTCACGAGATATCTTCCAAAAGATTCTGTCAACTGTAAAACTTGGACTTGGAGCATGAGGGAGAGAAGCGGTTTCCATTACCTCTCTCAAGGTTGGGAGGAACTTCATCAGTCAGCAAAAATTCACAGGATAGATAAATACTGCATTAGAGAATTATTTTCTATGAAAGGAAAAGTATGTAATTAAGTATTTTTATTTCTGAAAAGAGACAACACTTAATACTATTATGTATCAAAAGGGATAAATATTATGCTCTACAGTTTAATCATACTATTTGAAAATAGTGAACCGTTAACTCAATATCCTCAGGAAGAGGTCCGCGAGTAAGTCGTTCATTGTACATAGAGTAAATCACGAACATAATCATTCGACCATCTTTAACTAGTTTATTTTAAATATTTCTGATATAGAAAAGTTGTGGAAAAATAAATTACCGAATTCAAACCTTATGCAAAGAATTACAATTCGTATTGTATTTCCTAACTATTGGAATATAGAGAAACAAAGGTTCTTCTCTAAGAAAGAACTAGATAGAGAAATACTATTACAATGTTATGATTCCAATATCTAATTTCAGAATTGCTGTTAAATTACAAAAATATACCAGGTAATACAAGTTAGTGTCATAGCGTATTGACAGTAAAGCAAACTCAACTGACAGTAATCTCATTAAACTTGCAGATATTTAGAAACCTTAAATTAAAATATTGAGATTATAGAATAAGATGCAATGACCTAGAAAATCCATGAAAAGGTTTGGTATACACATGTCAAAACTCATCAACTTTCTAGATGAGGTTACAGAATAACAACATAAATAAGTTATAGAGAAGATGACTTATTATGCAAAAGAATAATACAGTCGAGAACAAATTTCATACATATAAGTATGCTTAATATGAAGAATAACACAGTCATTGCAGGAACTATCTGTATTATATTGTATTAAATGAGTTATTTCCTTAAGGGGACCCAAGTCAATACATGTTGAGGAAAAACTGGTACAACAAGTCTAAATAAAAAATTGTGTCTTTACTTGCGGACTGTAAACTAAAAGTATTAATACAAATTATTTACAAGGATAGCCTGGTTCACCCATATAGGGTATTGGAACCTAAAAGCTAGATTATTATAGAAAAATTCCGAGCCAAAGCTGAAATTCTTTAATGAAGAACTGTGAAGAAACATAAAAACCCTTTTTCATCCTCGTAACTCAACATCTCTGGAAACCGAAGAAGCTCACGTCAGGAATACCTTGCAACGCTGGAAATGGGTTAGAATGGTTGTAACTGAGCTTGTTGTGAGAAATTTTATGACCATTATTTTACTAAAAATTACCTGTAAGGGCATAAACAAACGAGATTGGTGATTAGCGTAAACCCAAATCCACTACTGGAAGTGTAAGAAAAGAACGAAATTGAAATTGAACTTTTGCAAAATTTTACTTTAGTATTAAAAACATAGATGAACCGGCAAAGGCCTCTGCAAAGTTTGGCATGGAACATAAAATTATATAATCTAAATAACTTGAGGCACATTACAAGTACGGCGAAATAATCCAAGAGATGTCCAGGGTTCGCCTTGGAGAAAGTTGGGTTTGCTGTGCCAGGTAACACGAGGGTCCTTACTTCGAAGTGAAGTAACAGGATGTGAAACCTGTATGGTAAATAGTAGATGTAACATGGTACTAAATAGACAAAACCCTTAAGCCTTAGCTGGACAACTAATATTGTTGCTAAAACTGGTAAAAGAAAAAAAAAATACCTTAAGGAAGAAATACCGAATCAAGTTAGCCGAAAAATTCCAAGTAATATGAAAATATATTGTATTGAATCACCTGTTGGTTGAGTTTTTCTGCTGTAACCCTCCATTACAGTGCCCTGAGGTTTTGTTACAGAGCAGAGGGCACCACTAGAGGAGTGGTGGAAAATGAGCAAATAACTCAATCCGAGTAGTTATGAGAGGGAAGGTCTTTTCGTAAACCCTAAGGTCTTTCCGTAAACCCTAAGTCTCCTCCGTCGTTGGATCTTAGGAGAGAAAATAAAGGGTCGAGGTAATCCCATTTGTCCTCGGTCGAGAGCTTGACAGGTCAGTGACATTAATAACCCATGAACCAGAAAACTTAATGCCATTACCTTTTCTAGATTTTATCTTGCAGACTATAAGGAATTAGTACATGACGACGCGGGTAATAATCAAGTACTACAAGTTAATTGATGGTGGAAAATGAGGCATGGAGGCTATTTAATTAGACAAAATGTTGTCCGAAATATAAACCAAAGAAATAAGTTTCGATAACTGGCATAAGAAATTGCAATAAGATTGATTGTTGTACAAATGTAAATTCATGATTTATGTCATAATATATGATTAGATTACAAGTTGAAATCTGTGTCGAAATACTTGTTTTATAGTTGTATGACAATAAATTGAATGCTAGATGCATTTAGGGTAGTTAGTTACTCCATGTAATTTTTTTTTTTTATGTTGTGTATTGTTGAATGTTACAATTATCAATAGAATTTGAAATATTACAATGTTGTCAATTATGATTTGGCCATGTGGGTGGGTACAATAGACATTCCTTATGCCACCAAGTTCAATTCCTGACAAGGATCATGATGAGAAGAAATGCCTATAAATATTTTTGTATTGATATTCACCAAAAAAAATATTAAAAAAGATTATTGATCTAAATTATTAAAAAAATAATAATATTAATATAGTTAAGTTAATTTGAAAAAAAAACAACAATAAATTTTAAATACAAGATATTTCTTAAAATAATAACCCAAAAAAATTATTAACGCCAAATTTTTAAAACTAAAATTAATCATAATTATTTATATAACTTAAAACATAATAGTAAAATTTTAAAATAAATTAAACAATTAATCATTTTACTTTAAAATTTAAGAATTATTTAAAAAATTAATAACCATAACTATATTAATAATATTATTATTAGTCTTATAATTAAAATTTAATAACCATTACTTCATTAATACTACTATTATTATTAGTCTTATAATTAAAATTTAATAACCACTACTTCATTAATACTATTATTATTATTAGTCTTATAATTAAAATTTAATAACCACTACTTCATTAATACTATTATTATTAGTCTTATAATTAAAATTTAATAATATTTCTATAGTTTTATTAGATCTTTGTTCTACCCCAAGACGGAAATACTTTTAACAGGTTGAGCGGTTTTTATTGGGAATAATGTAATCCTTTTTACTTGGTCAACATTTTTTTGTCGTTTTAAGAGTCCAAAGTTATTGTGATAATCACTAATAAAAACTGAGGAGTAAGGTCGTAATGGGATCCCGTTTCCCATTATGTGGTCCGATATATATTCCTTTCAATCATAAAATGTTACTAAAATATTCGTGAGATTTTTTATATTTTATATTTTTTTGAAGTTTTTTTATTAGGTTAATAGGGATTTTATATTTTATTATGGGGTAGATTGCACGTAAAAATATAAACAAGTAAATCTAAATACGTAAATGTAAAAGTAAACATAAACCTAATGTGAGTATGGGATAGATCTCATGTAAAAACGTATACGTAAATAAACAAACTTAAATATTTATTGTACCAAGAGGAATGGGATTTCACTTTAAAAAGTAAATCTAAACATGTAAACACATAAACATGTAAACTAAAACTTAAATACCTATGGATCTCACTTAAAAACAACGTAAACCTAGTCATGTAAATACATAAATATTTATGGATCTCACTTAAAAACAACATAAACCTACTCATGTAAACACATAAAAATGTAAACATAAATTTAAATATTTATCGCACCAAGAGACACTCTACAACCTAGTATGAGATATTTATTGCACCAAGAGGCACTCTACAACCTAGTATGGGGTAGATCTCTCTTAAAAAAGTAAAGAGGTAAACATGTAAAAACACAAACATGTAAAGATAAAAGTAAATATAGACATAAAGGTGATGTTTAATATTTAACAGGAAGCTGAGTATGGGATAGATCTCATGTAAAAAACTAAAATAAATGCTAAAGATTAAAAATCTAGAAATATCACTTATGATAATTTTTTAAATGATACGAAAACTTTGAAGGAAATGATGCTGCCACACAAATATCTCAAAGTTGAAGCACATCATACATTGGTTAGAACCTACATAAATATGAAGAAATATCAAGAAAATTTAAAAGTTTTTCTGAACATATGACATAAAACTCTTCGTTGAGACAAGTCACTTGTATTATTTTCATGTAGCTATGATGTGTGGGGATGCCACATATCTAGAGAAATATGAAGAAATACCAAGTAAATTTAAAAGGTTTTCCTAACATATAACATCAAAACTAAAATACATACACAGAATATAGTCGTCCTTATAGAAAATATCCTTAGCCATTCATGACATGAGTATGACTAACTATGTAATGTAGAAGAACCATATAAAAACCATCAAAGGAAAAATGATTCCTAAAATTTGCTGAAATACAACTAAGAACCATCTCTCGCTTCCTTAAATACAACTAAGAAACATCTCTCGCTAAAACTAAGTTAGCATCAGGAAGCCATATCTTCCCTAAATCATTGGGGATTGAAGGAAGAACCTACTTTGTAAAGTATTGATAGCAATAAAAAATAATTTTCATTTAAATTAAAGATAAATTGTGGTGTTGCAAATAATTAAATCATCAAATAGAATTAAAACATTGCAAAGATGTTGTCAATTAGGATTTTATCATGTGGTTTATAATGATGAGAAATAATGATGTAGTGAAGATGTGCCTATAAATATTTTTATATTGATCTTCACAAAAATATATTAAAAAAATTATCGTTGTAATTATATATATATATATATATATATATATATATATATATATATATATATATAATTTTAAATTCAAAATATTTATTAAAATAGTAAGTCGTAAAGAAATTATTAACCTCAAATTTAAAATTAAAATGATTCATAGTTACCAATACAGCTTAAAACATATTTAAAAATTCAAAACTTTTATTAATACAATTTAAAACATAAAATTAAATGGAATAATTCATCACTTTATCTTAAAATTTAAGAGTTACTCAGAAAAAATTAATAATCACTACTTCATTAATAATAATAATTATTAAAATTTAAATATTCTGTTATTATTATTATTAAATATTATTAATATTATTAATTAAAATTTAATAATATTATTATTATTAATTAAAATTTAATAATATTATTATAATTGTATTAGATGTCCTTTCTTCTGCGACAATAAAGTTGCGTGGTTTTTATTGGGAATAATGTAAACCTTGTGTTACTCGTCCAACTTTTTAAGAGTCCAAAGTAATTGTGATAATCACTAATAAATATTGAGGAGTCAGGCCGCACTCGGGATCCATTGCCAATTCGCTACTCCTATATATATATCCCTTTCTATTTTATACACTCTTCAATCATTTCCACTCTTTTGAAACCTTAATGAAAGAAAGGAATATGGATCACCATTGCAGTGCAGGGTTTCCTCTAGATCTGGGGCTTTCTCTAGGTCTGGGTACGAAACCAAGCGATATGGATCAGCATTGCAGTGCAGCGGTTCCTCTAGGTGAGGGGCTTTCTCTAGGTCTCGGTTCTCAAGAAGATGGGAAAGTTTCATTGGTTGTGGGTTTTGGTACCAACGCAGTGAACATGTGTGCCGAGATCAACCGAAAGTGTGGTGGTGCCGAGGAGTTGGAGAATGGCCGAGCTTGGGTACACAGCGATGCAGAAGAAGAGGATTTTTCCAGGAAGAAGCTTAAGCTGTCAAGAGAGCAGTGTGCTCTTCTGGAAGAAAGTTTCCAAAAGAACAGGGCACCTGAACCTGTAAGTCTCTGTTCATAGTATTCACTTACTTCATATAGTTTGTGTTTTGACGTGATTTTGGGTGTTGTAACTTCTTCTTCGTCCGCGGAAGGAAAAGGAAGCCTTAGCCCTCCAGCTCAATCTCCGTACTCAACAAGTTGAAGTGTGGTTCCAGAATAGGCGAGCAAGGTTAGCACGTTTGGTTCATTTATACACTATTATATTTTGCCTGTCGACAATAATATTGGAAAGTCTCTTTTTCGAATAAACAACTACATACATTGTTTTGTAAGTCTGAAGAGTCACTTGGAAATTAAAATTTCAACAAATTTATAATTCGGAAAAGTTTTAATCCGATAGAGATCCTATTTTATTCACAGCCTTCTGTTTTGAAGACTATATTTTATTGACAAATTTCTGTTATAACTTAGTCAATACGTTATGAATTTGTTTTTAGGATGAAGCTGAAGCAAACCGAAGTTGACTGCGAGCTTCTGAAGAAATATAATGAGGAACTGGTTGAGGAGAACAGAAAACTGCGCTTTAGAGCTACTCCAGATGTCGACCCTTGCTATGTGCCCTTACCGTGGAAGGGTTTCAGAAGGTAAGTGTTTTCGCGCTTTCCGACTATGAGTAATGTTTGGGCAGTTGAAGGACGGGTGTAAATCCGTTTGAAGGGTCTGGGTTAGGGTTGACGGTCTTTGATCAAGGTCAGCGGCTCGAGTCTTCTCAAGTGAACTCGAAGGCTCCATGGTCTGGATACATTAAGTTGCGTATAGGATTCTTGTTTGCAGGACACATTTTGTGCCATTGAAAACTACTAGGTTGATTTTGTGCCATTTTATCATGTTACTTTAAATCCAATTTGATATATTTCTGTCAAATTCCCTTAATCTTCAGAATTTTAACTCACTACATAGCTCTATCTTCACGGAAACAATCCATTTCCCTACTTTCCACACTGCTGGTATTATGGAATCAATTTTCAAACCGTCTTAGCTTTCCGTATTGTTGAATTTAAAGGGAGTTTTGTTTCTTCTCAGTACTGGTGAATGTTGACGTGGGACATTATTCCATTGAGCATAATACGTTTCCTTTACACTCTCAAATAAGTGTATTCTTGGTTAGATTATTAAGATTTGAGATGCCTGAAAAGACATGCTGGTAGAAAACAATAATTTTTCTTTATATGACAAGTTTTGCATTCCATGTATGTGGATCCTATTTGGATTCTACATTTTGGATCCACTGTCCTCCTGAAAACCTATCATAGTCGTCTCCTGAGTTTCAAAGTTTCAAGAGAAAGGAGTGATATATATTTGGAGGTCTAATTTCTTAATGTGTACGATTTCTGGATTTGAGTTTGACAAAATATAATTAACTATATTTATTTTGTTATATATCTTATTTCTTTTTATGTGGATCCTAGATTTATATAAAACATGGTGAATAGATATACATTTCCTTGCAACTTGATTATCAAATCACAATTTTATCGATCTTCAATTCTAACATTTAGAACTCACAGATGCAGAAGGAAGAGATATAGAGTTTGCCAAATAATTTTACTTGAGAACGTTTAACTGTTGTATAATTTTTATAACAATGATAAATTGCATTTCATTTTAAATTTCAATTAATTTTAAAATAAAATATTAAAAATGTAAAATTATGGAGCACATATGTACTTGTAATGGATCAAATATTTTACCGACACATATGAGCTTGTAATGGATCATATCTTTTGTCTGGGAGAATGGATAGAAATCTCACCATTATTTGCATTTTTCATGCATTGTGTTGCAAGAATATAACAAATATATTCTTAACCCAAACAAAATGTTTTTGTTGAGTTTTAATGTTTTCTTAGATTGTATGTTAAAGAGGGGGGAAGTATTAATGTGGAACGAAATTCACACAAACTGGAATATGCCAATATTTTATTGGAAACTGTAGTAATAGATTGAAGCATCAAAAAGGGAACCTACGCACGGGGGACAAACACCACAATCACGAAAATGGCTTAGAGAAAAAAAAAAAAAAAAACACTGTTTGTTCTATTTTTTAGACATTTTGTTTTTTTTTCTCATCGTTTCACTATCTTAATTTTTCTTAATTATAGGAAAATGATCTATACAACCCTTGAGGGATTCATAATGTTATATTGATAACATTGTAATTATTTCATGTAATGGAGAAACAAGCTAAGAAAACATATTAGAAATTTTGTTGAAGATATCGACATTGGCTCTTTATTTATTCCAATATGTTTTTTTGATTGAGTTGCCTTGCATGACCCCATTCATAACTAAATATGATGCTTATTGGGGAATAAAAGGCATAATATCTCCACAGTGACTCAGAGATAAAAGTGGTACTCAAAAGATTTTGATATATTATAAAAATAATTTCAAGCCCTTGAAATCACTAAACTCTCTCTACTATGTTTTATTTGTTTAGTAATCTTCCTTTATGATATGGAAATTTTATGGAGAAAAGATGTAAAGGATGGCTTGTGTTTTTTTTTTTTTTCCAGTTATTACCTACTTGGAAACACAAAAAAGGATGTAAGTTTTGTGTAATTTTGTATTTGATTGTATTATACACTAGAAGATATTCTATAGTATACATTGCAACATCACCATTCTAAAAGAATGATGTATTGATCACATGCAATACAAATCTATCTCACATTAGAATCACCTTCATATTTTTATTATGTTGCTAGTCAATTTGAGAGATTCAACTTCAAACATTTAAAGTTATTCAAATCCTATGATGCCCATCATGCCTTTTAGTTTTTGCTCAAAACACTAAGGAAGAACCCTTACGGAAGAAGCAACATGATGCCATCATGCCTTTAATCTATTTATAGGCTAGGTAGATGAAATAATCAATGGATTTTGCACCATATAATGGTTATTGCTTTGATTTTTACCATTTGATTCCTTTGTAAGAAAAAAAAAAACAATATATTTTTAATTGTTATGGTTTCATGGCTTATTATTGGGAGAGACAAGTGTTTATTTCATGGATATGGATCACGATTGCAATGCAGGGATTCCTCTAGACATGGGAATTTCTCTAGGTTCGGGTATGAAACCAGGCGATGTGGATCAGCATTGTAGTGCGACGGTTCCTCAGGCGTGGGGCTTTCTCTAGGTCTCGATGTTCAACATGATGGGAAACTATCATTAGGTGTGGGTTTTGGTACCAACCTCGTGAACGTGTGTGCCGAGATCAAGAAAAAACGTGGTGGTACCAAGGAGTTGGAGAATGGCCAAGCTTGGGTACACAGTGATGCAGAAGAAGAGGATTGTTCCAGGAAGAAGATTAACCTGTCCAGAGAAAAGTATGCTCTTATAGAAGAAAGTTTCCAAAAGAACAGGGCACCTGAACCTATAAGTCTCTCTTCATAGTATTCACTTAATTCACATAGTTTTTGTTTTGATGTGATTTCAGTTGTTGTAACTTCTTCTTCCTCCGCAGAAGGAAAAGGAAGCCTTAGCCCTCCAGCTCAATCTTCGTCATCGACAAGTTGAAGTGTTGTTCTAGAATAGGTGAGAAATGTTAGAAAGTGTCCTTTATTTATTCGTAACTATATTTTGCCTATCGACAATAGTATTGGAAAGTCTCTTTTTGGAATAAATAGGTACATAATTTGTTTTGTAAGCCCGAAGATTCACTTGGCAATTAAAGTTTCAGAAAATTTATAATTTGGAAATTTTTAATCTGGTAGAGATCCTATTTTATCACAGCTTTCTATTTTGAATACTATATTTTATTGACAAATTTCTATTATAAGTTAATAAAAATGTTATGAATTTTTTTTTTAGGACTAAGATGAAGCAAAACATAGTAGATTGCGAGCTTATGAAGAGATATAATGAGGCATTGGTAGAGGAGAACAAAAAACTGTGCATAGAGCTGGAGAAACTCCAGATGCAAACCCTTCCTATGTGCCCATCCTGTGGAAGGGTTTCAATAGCTAAAGGTTTCTGCACTTTTCGACCATGAGTGGTCCAGTGATTAATGTCTACGCAGTTGAAGGGTGGGCGTAAGTCTGTTAAAAGGGTCTGGGTTAGGGCTGACTGTCTTTGATCAAGGTCAGCAGTTTGAGTCTTCTCATGTGAACTCGGAGGCTCCATGGTCTGGATACATTTAGTTATGTATAGTATCCTTGTTTGCAGGGCACATGTTGTGCCATTGAAGACTACTGGTTCATTCTTATTTCCTGAATTTCCTTTTCTCTATTAAATTAATAATTTTGTATTCAAAGACAAATGCAAATTTCTTTTGCACCATCTAAATTTGGGTTTAAATTACAAAACCAATGTCCATAAGAATGCGTTCTATTGGAATTTTCTGTGCTATAAACAAAATGCCCTTAAAATAAATGCATAACCATAATTTTTTTTTAACTCAAACATGTTCTTTTTTACAATAAGATAAAACTAATATATGCGTATGACCTGATATAGAGCAAGATGAAACTAAGCTATATTTTATGGGAGACCAACTACTGGATCAAACTAAGAAAATACCCTTTCTTAACATGTTCTACTCTCACATCCCACATGCAAGGAAATCTCTCTCATTTTTTTATTTATGAGAAGAAAAAATGGAACTTCCCTAGTGTATATTCAATGGAGACCAATGAACCATATCCCTCGAAATGTAAAGGCAGAGGTATATTGGGAAGTCGAAACCACATTGGCACTAAAGTTTAGTTTGATGCATAATTTTAGAAGTCCAATAATCTGAGACTCAATGCTCTAAGTTTCTTGCCTTTCCCATAAAAAAATACTTCTTACCTTTTAGGAGTTACGTTGGGACTCACTGTTCTAGGTTTCTTTCCCTTCCCATAAACAATACCTCTTACCCTTTAGGATTTAGGTTTGAGGGTATGTATTCCACCAAAACCATGTTGTGTAACCAACTCCAAAAATAGAAGAAAAGAGATATCAATGCCTTAAAAATAATGCACTTCAAGGGGGAAAGCTCCAATACATTACATAAATGAACAATTCTTGGATGATACAATTTACAAAACCTCCTTTCTATATATAGGAGTCCATGTGGCCATAATGTAATCCTAGTGGGCCATAATGTAATCCTAGTGGGCCACAATGTAATCCTAGCCGACCTAATAATTTAAGGGCACAATAATAACAAAATGGGGCTTACAAGGGTACAATAACAATAAGGGGGTTACACTAACAACAATAAGGGACTATACTAGTAATATAGGGACCTAACATGCCCCACTCCTCCAAAAACGTGTTGTCCTCAACGCTTGAGTAGCTCTGGCTGCTTCTGTATAAACTTCTCATCCTCCCATGTAGAATCTTTACTGGGTAAGTTCTTCCACTTGATGAGATACTCTGAAATTGATCAATTCCGTAGCTGTCGAGTTCTTGTTTCCGTGACCGCTTCAGGTTCCAATATGATTTTTCCTTCCTCATCAAGTTCTGGCAATATTGTTTGAACTGGAAGATTTTCACCTATAACCTTCTTTAAGCATGAAACATGAAAAATTGGATGCACTCGTGAAGAAGCAGGAAGCTCCAATTTGTATGCCATAGTACCAATCTTTTGCAACACCTTGTAAGGACCATAGTACTTTGGCGATAATTTATTATCCTTCTTAGCTTGCTTGAGGGACATTTGTTTATATGGTTGTAGCCGTAAAAATACCCAATCTCCCACATCAAAACTTCTCTCGCTGCGATGTTGATCTGCCTGTTGTTTCATTCGATTTTGTGCCAAATTCAGGTTATCCTTTAAGAGTTGGAGAACTTCTTGCCGATGCTCGATGTGATCTTCCACTGCTTGAACCTTCGAATTTTCTCTTAAATATGATGTGATGGATGGTGGATGATATCCATAAAGTGCCATAAATGGGGTCATTTTTGCTGCAGTATGGAAGGAAGTGTTATACCACCATTCACCGAGAGGTAACCACTTGACCCATTGTGTTTGTTTATCAGATACAAAACAACGAAGATATCCTTCCAAACATTTATTTACTATCTCAGTTTGACCATCAGATTGAGGATGATAAGATGAGCTATGAGCCAATTTAGTACCCAAACAAGAAAATAACTCTGTCCAAAAATTTCCCGTAAAAATGGGATCTCTGTCGCTCACAATAACCCTTGGGCTTCCATGTAGCTTTTGAATTCTGTCCACAAATGTAGTAGCAACTGTACTTGCTTTAAATGCATGAGATAATGCACAAAAGTGTGCATACTTGGTAAGTCTATCAACTACCACCATGATGACATTCTTTCCTTCAGACTTAGGTAAACCTGTGATAAAATCCATTGAAATCTCCTCCCAACGCTGACTTGGAATGGATAAAGGTTGTACAAGTCCCGGGGTCTTAATTGTCTCCACTTTATTCTGCTGGCAAACCAAACATTCCGCCACAAACTTTTGAATATCAGATTTAAGGCCATCCCAAAAAAATTCTTTCTTCACCCTGTGGTAAGTTTTTGAAAATCCTGAGTGTCCTCCTAAAGGAGAAGTGTGCAATTCCAGAAGAATCTTTTGTTTTAGTTGGGAATTCTTACAAAGATATAAGCGATCTTTGTACCATAAGGAATCATTTTTCCAACTAAATGTATCAGATGTACTAGGATATTGCTACAACTTTTGAATGAGTGTCCATACATCTATGTCCTTTTTCCATTCATATCTTGCTTCAGTGATCCAATCTGTTTGGATAATAGAAATGGCACAAAGCAATGCTTCCACCTCTTCATTCTTTCTTCAGAGTGCATCTGTAACAACATTAAGATTTCCTTTTTTTGTAGATTATTTCGAAGTCATAACCCAACATCTTTGTGACCCATTTTTGCTGCTCTTCTGAAGATAGTCTTTGTTCCAAAAAGTGTTTAAGACTATCATGATCAGTTTTTACCTTGAAGTGTCTTCCCATTAGGTAAGTTCTCCATTTCCTTAGTGCATGCAGAATTGCTAACATTTCCTTCTCATAAATAGGTTTCTGTAAATACTTTCCTTTGATTGGACGACTTTCAAAAGCAATGGGTCTTCCTTTCTGCATTAAAACTACACCAATTCCATTTCCTGAGGCATCACATTCCACAATAAAGGTTTTTGTGAAGTCCGGTGTAGCTAAGACCGGTGCTAGGCACATTGCCTCTTTAAGACGTTCAAAGGCCTTAGTTGCTTCAGGAGTCCATGAAAATGCATCTTTCTTCAATAATGTTGTTAGAGGTGCTGCTATTCTCCCATAATTCTAACAAACTTGCGATAATACCCTGTTAACCCGAGAAATCCTCGCAACTTCTTTATGGTTGTGGGGACTTTCCATTCCTTAATGGCTTTAATTTTGTTAGGGTCTAATTTAACACCCTCGTGAGATACAATATGACCCAAATATTCCACCTCTTGTACTCCAAAGAAACATTTGGATGTTTTTGCATATAATTGTTTCTCCTGCAATAGTTTGAGCACCCTGTCAACATGTTCAACATGATCCTTCCAAGACCTACTATAGATTAGTACATCATCAAAAAATACTAGCACAAATTTTCTAAGGAAGGGTTTGAAAATGGAATTCATCAACCCTTGAAATGTAGAAGGTGCATTGGTAAGGCCAAAAGGCATGACCAAAAATTCGTAATGACCTCATGAGTTCGAAATGCTGTTTTTGGAATATCTTCAGTCTTCATTCTAATTTGATGATATCCTGAACGAAGATCCAACTTGGTAAAATAAATTGCTCCATGTAATTCATCCAATAATTCATCAATCACAGGAATGGGAATTTTATCTTTAATGGTGAGCTTATTGAGCTCCCTATAATCCGGACACATTCGCCATGATCCATCCTTCTTGTGTACCAATACTACGGGAGCAGAGAAAGAACTTTGACTAGGTTGAATTATACTCGCCTCTAACATTTCTGCAATCATACGTTCAATTTCGCTCTTTTGGAAGTAAGGATATCTATAAGGCCCGATGTTTGGAGGAACACTTCCTGGAATCAAATGAATAGCATGATCATGATCACGAATAGGTGGGAGTCCTTTGGGAGTTTCAAACACCTTGGAATGATTGTCCAAGACTTGTTGGAGATCTGCAGAAACAGATGATTTTGATGTTGGAACTTCTAGTGAGCATAATTGTGCAATTACGCCTCGCTGTTCTTTCTTTAGAAGCTTTGTCATGACATTAGAGCTTATTATCCTTCCTGGCTTCCCCACAATACCTCGTAATTCGACTTCCTTTCCTTCTGAAAAAAATTTCAAGAAAAGTTCTTGAAAATTAAAAGCTACCGTCCCCAAAGATTGTAACCATTGTACTCCTAGTACAACATCAACACCTCCCATATGAATGGAAAGCATTGGACTAGTCAGTACATATTCCCCCATGGTTAGCTTGATATTATGGCATTTTCGAGACCAATTTATAGTTCCTCCATTTGCAACCATCACTTGACATTTCGGTGCTGGGTATAGGAAACAATTTAATTCCTTGGCTACCTTACAATGAATAAAATTATGGGTGCTACCTGAATCAATCAACACTATTACCTTTTTATTCTTGATATGTCCTTCTATATTTAGAGTTTGAGGAGTGGTACTTCCTGCCAGTGCATTACACGATATGGTCGGATTCATTTCTTCCTCTTCTAGGGTTGTTTCCTCGTGTATATCCTCTTCTTGTTCATTTTCTTCTTCCTCTTCACAATCTATGTAAAATAATTTCTTCTCAGCACACTTATGACCTTTAGTGTATTTTCTATCACAACTGTAGCAAAGCCCTTTTGCTCTTTTTTCTTCCAATTGTTGTGGTGTCAACCTTGTAGGTTGTGGAAATCTAGGCGTAGCAACACTTTCTTCTTTATAGAATTGAGTGGTAGGCTTCCTTGTCGCCATTATTTTACATTCAACTTTTCTTGCCAACCTGAATGCCTTCTCCAATGAATCCGGTTCCAAAACGCGAACTTCATGTTGGATGTTATCTTTTAAAGTGCCTATTAAGAGATCGATCCTGTGTTCCTATGGAATATCACTTACCCTTATATTCAATTTTTGGAAGTCCTCAATGTGCTGCCCCACTAAACCCTTTTGTTTGAGATTTATCAATTGGCTAAAGAAGGTGTTGCTCTTTGTATCCTCATAATGTGCTATCATTTCCTCCGTAAAAATTGACTAAGTGACAATTTTTTTACGGGAGCAAAGCCATTGATACCATACAAATGTATTTTGTTCTAAATGTAAAGTTGCAATGCGTACCTTTTGTGTGTTTTGTACGTTATGGAGATCAAAATATTGCTCCATCTGTAGTATCCATGTTACAGGATCCTTTCCATCAAACTTCCTCATATCCATTTTTGGAATATGGTGGCTCTTTCCGCCAACATTAGAATTTATGAATTCAGGATTGACATTTATTTTGTTCTCATCATGAGGTTCTTCTACTATCTTTTCACCATTAGGAAACATTTCTTGTATCAACTTTGTCAAACCTTCGATGTCTACTTTTACATCATTCTTCATTTTTTCCATGTTGTCTTTCATGTCATCCATCTTAGCTTCCATGTCAGCTTCCATGCCATCCATCTTAGCTTCCACGCCTTTCTTCAAACCGTCCATCTTCACTTCCACGCCTTTCTTCAAAACTTCCATTTCATTTTTTGTTGCTCTTTGCGAGAGTGAAATTTTTTGCACTTGCTCTTGTAATTTTGATAGATCATGTTGCAATTCTTCATTTTCATGAGTCATAGTAGAGCCCTCTGAAGGCTTAATGGGTGTTGAATTATTTTTACGGGGCATATTTTAGAACCAGTACTGATATATTTTCTACAATATTCCCTTGGAATCAATTCAAGACTTATGCAATTCGCAAAAAAAAAAAATACACACCTTTTTCTTGCTCTTGAGGAGCTAGATATTGAAATTGGATTATCTATCTAATTGCAGCACTTCAATATTTGAATTTTGGTATTGACGTAGCCCTATGAATTATATTTTGAATGCCACGGGTCTGACCTGATTTGGATTCTCCAAGAAATTTTTTTGTCCAATCTCCCACAATGACCTAATTATGGATTGGTTCAGTACAACGAACTTGTATGACTTGCAACATGCCACTGTTTCATCCTTCGGATCTGAAATTTATAGCCAAGAAGCTACAGTCCGTGTACTAGCAACTAATTTTTCGGCACTCCAATCCGATGCTCAGAGAGAGAGTTATGAATATTTTCCCACGATCACCTCTTTGAGATGAAATTCAGGAGCCTAAAAAAGCACTACCTTCCACAGATCATATCTCTGAAAATATTGCGAACCAAGATCTGAAATTTTTTGAAAATGTTCTTCAGGATTTTGGATTCACACCCTACGAATTTCAACTTCTGAAACTTCGTAGAAAAAAATTTATAGCAAAAATTGCACGATGACCTGTTTGGAGCACCGAAACCCTAGAATCCAAAGCTCTGATACCAAATATTGTGTAACCAGCTCCAAAAATAAAATAAAAGAGATATCAACGCCTTAGAAATAAGCCACTTCAAAGGGGAAATCTCCAATACATTACATAAATGAAAAATTCTTGGATGATACAATTTAAAAAACCTCCTTTCTATATATAGGAGTCCATGTGGCCATAATGTAATCCTAGTGGGCCACAATGTAATCCTAGCCGACCTAAGAATAATAATTTAAGGGCACAATAATAAAAAAATGGGGGTTACAAGGGTACAATAATAAAAATAAGGGGGTTACACTAATAACAATAAGGGACTATACTAGTAATATATGGACCTAACAAACCACCCTTGTTCCTTCCTTTGAAACTCATTCTTATGTGGGTAAGTAGGTTTCTTTCCTTAGGTTTTAGGGTATATATTCCACCAAAATCACCCTCCGTATTCCCTTTGAAACCCATTCTTGGGTGAGTAAGGAGGTTTCTTTCCTTTCACATAAAAAATATTTCTTACCTTTTATGAGTTAGGCTTGACGATATATATTCCACCAAAATCACCCTTCATCCTTCCTTTGAAACCCATTCTTGTGTGGGTAAGGAGCCATAAGAATGGAACCTTGATATAACTATATTTCTTACTTTTTAGGAGTTAGGTTTGAGGGTATATATTCCACCAAAACCACCCTTGGTCCTCCCTTTGAAACCCATTCCTGGGTGGGTAAGGATACCATAAGAGTGTAACCTTGATATATGGCTCAATACAGTAGCATTCTAACTAGTGAACTAATATCTTATGGGAAAAATTATTCTTACTTATTTTTGGATTTTATTGTATACATGACATCTCAGTAATGTATTTATGCCCTCAATTTCCCATGAACCATAGGGCCTACATATTCTTTGCAAAATACAATATCCTACCAATGGAACTTCACTCTATGAAATTTGATATTCTTAGATGACTTGTAGCTTTTTGGTTGGAAATAAGTTGCAATGTTATCTAAAGTAGAGATAAATTATTAATAATACAATGTCACTATAAGTGTAAGAAAGGAAATTTCCACTTTCGTGCACTTCAATATAGAGGTGGAATATGTATCAAGGTGGGATTTTATCATGTTACTTTTAATCCAATTTGATATGTTTCCGTCAAATTCCTTTAATGTTCACAATTTTAACTCACTACAAAAATATATCTCCACTAAAATAACCCATTTCCTTACTTTCCACACTTTATACCTCTATCTTCCCTAAATAAATCCATTTACTTACTTTTCACACTTCTCCTGTTATAGAATCAATTTTCAAGGTGTCTTAGCTTTGCATATTGCTGAATTTGAAGCTAGTTTTGTTTATATGCCTACACTCTTTTGAGTATTAGTCAATAGAGAAGTGGGACATTACTTCATGGAGCATAATAAGTTTCCTTTACACTCTCAAATAAGTATCCTCCTCGTTAGATTATTAATATTTGATATTCCTGAAAAGACATGTTTGTAGAAAACTATATTGTATCTTCATATGACAAGTTTTGAATCCCATGTAGATAATGCACATGTAACTCTAGAGAATGCAATTTATCTATTTGTTTGACGGGGAAAATTTGTCAAACTTTGTTATAAACTTCCCTATAAAGGGTCTCTTATTTTCATTTATGTGGGTCCCCATTTGGATTCTACATTTTGGATCCACTCTATTCTTGAAAACCTTAAACCATAGCTGCATTTCTAAGTTTCAAGAATAGGGAGTAAAATATATTTGGAGATCTAATTTCTTAATGTTTATAATTAGTGGATTTGTATGTGACAAAATATAATTAAATATATTTATCTTTGTTATATATGTTATTTCTTTGTATGTGGATCTTGGATTTATATAAAATGTGGTGGATAGATATCCATTTCCTTGTAACTTGGATATCAAATCACAATTTTGTCAGTCTTCAATTCCAACATTTAGAACTCGCAAATGCAAAAGGAGGAGATATAGAGTTTTTCCAAATAATTTCACTTGGGAATTTTTAACTCTCATGTATTTTTGGTAACAATGATAGATTTTTTCTCACTTTAAATGCCAATTAAATTTAAAATACAATATTATAAATGCAAAATTATGTAGCAGATATGAGCTTGTAATGGATTATATATTTTCCCTCGACATTCATGGGATAATGGATAGAAATCACTAGTATTTTTATTTTTCTCGCATTGTGCTGCAAGAATATCAGAAAAAAATACTCAACCCAAATAAAATAAAAAAATTGTTGAGTTATGTTTTCTTAGATTGTATATTAAAGTGAAAAAACTACACTATTTGTCCCATTTTTTAGACATTTTATTATTTTCTCATCATTTGAATATCTTAATTTTTCCTAATTCTAGGCAAAGGATCTATGGAGTGCTATTATTCTTTGTTTTAATAACACTTTGTAATATGTTTTCTTGAGGGAATCATAATTTTATAGTGATAACATAATAATTATTTCACTTAGTGGAGAACAAATGTAAGAAGACATATGGGAAATTCTGTATAAGGTATGGACATTGACTCGTTATTTGTTTAAACATGGTTTTTACAATGACTTTCTTTTCATGGCCCCATTCATAACTAAATTTCCTAGTATATTGGGGAATAAAATATATAATCTCTCCACAATGACTCACAGAAACAAGTGGTACTCGCAATATTTCCATATATTATAAAAATAATTTCAAGCCCTTGAAATCGCTAAACTCTCTCTACTATGTTTTAGTTTTTTCTGTAATTTTCATGAATGATATGGAAATTTTCTGAAAAAAGATGCAAAGGATTGGTTTTTTTTTTTTTTTTTTTCAGTTATTACCCACTTGGAAACACAACAAGGAAGGAAGCTTTGTGTAATTTTGTATTTTATTGTCTTATACAGTATAATATATTCTATAGTATACATTGCAGCATCACCATTATAGAAAAATGATATATTGATCACATGCAATACAAATTTATCTCACATGAGAATCATCTTCATATTTCTAATTTGTTTCTAGTAAATTTACTTGATGGATTCAACCTCCAAAATTTAAAGCTATTCAAATACTATGATGCCTATCATTCCTTTTAGTTTGTGCTCAAAAAATTAAGCAAAAACCATTGGAGAAGAAGCACCATGATGCCTATCATGCCTTTTAATATGTTTATAGCTTAGTTGGATGAAATAATCAATGGATTGTGCACCATATAATGGCTATTAATTTGATTTTTACCATTTCATTTCTTTCTAAGAAAAAAAAAAACAACATATTTTGAATTGTTAGGGTTTCATGGTTTATTGTTTGGAGGAGACAAGTGTTTATTTCCCACTAGGTCTTATGAGGTCAAGAAGAATTCCCTTCTAAAAAAATGGTCTTTATTATTTCAAAGGATTAAGGTTAAGAAGTTAGAACCTACAGGGTATAATAATCTCTTATATAATCAATATTAGGTATAGAGAGAATTCCCTTTCAAGAAAGCCTTTACAATATTTTATCCACTCTTCACAATTCTACAAGTGAGCTATAGATCGATTTTATTTTCTTTGTTGTACTCCAAAAAAATATTTATATGCATGGATTGATGCTTTTTGTAAAAGCATAATGCTCAAGATCATGGAGGGCCTACATAATTTTTTTTGAATATAGAATTTATGTAACTCAATATAGAAATTGAATTTGAAACTACTGCAAGAAAATAATACACAATGAGAGATATATGTCCTTTTTTGTTGACATTCCATGAGTGTCTTTGAAATTAAAAATAATTAATATTATAAATTACATATAAGAAAGATAAAAGAAAACTTGAGATAAATAGAAGCTAGGGAGATGAACCCATTTTCATTTTAATTTATAATGTGAATATTAAATCTCATGATGAATATGAATATTTTAAAAATAGCTTTGGAACAAAATTTACAAAATATTTTCATATATGGTGTTTAATTCTAGACACCTCAAAACACCAAGGGGAAACTGTTAGTTTTTGAGGTCTATGGATCTTACTCTAACGACTCCATGGTTAGGCCTTAAAGATAGTATTTTTAGTATAATATCCTAAGTAAAAAAAAATAAAAATTGAATATTAGTCACACTCATTTTTTTTTTTGTATTTACACGACATTCCCTCCATACCTTAAAAAAAGCTTTATAATAGTTTGTCCACTTATCACAATTTTACAAGAAGGTTGAAGATTAGTTTTATTTTGTTTGTTCTACTCCAAAAACATTTTTATAACACCAATGGAAATAGATTTTTAAAAAAAAGTCAACTTGGAGGAATAGTGGACATGATTCTCCTTTGACCTCTAATGTTATGCATGATTTATTTACATATGTTGGAATACCCACAAACAATTAGAGAAGAGAAATGGATGAAATGGGAAAGAAAAAGTTGGGGATAAGCCTCCTATCTCGGTAGGTTCTTGAATTTTTTGGTTTCTTGCTTGAGCTATGAACTCACTTTCTACTTAAAGAGACAAGAACACCCACCTTGAAGTTACAACTTTCTTCATCTTGCATGGTTTGTTCAGATCGATTGAAGTTGGTTTCAGAGGAGGTTACTTGCCTCCTTACATCAAATTTCCAATATTCATTACAGTTTGCATAGTCATGTACAAAATATGGTTATGGTTGTTCTTCCCTCTTATCCTCATATCTCTAGATTGGGAATAGATGTCAAGGTGAAATGAGTATGATGTATTTTCTTCACTACTTGTTAACAAGTGTTGTGTTCAAATCTATGTAGCCTAGAATATACATGTGGCATCAAACTCAAGTGCCTGAATTGTACAACTTATTTACACTTTTGTTTATTCCACCCACCTAAATATTGCATTTCTCGCCTTTGCTTGATATCATTTTTCATCTAACACATTAGGATATCTATAAAATTACACATAGGTATAAATTTATTTATTTGATTCCTTCAATTTATCTCTAAACTTCATAAGATATTTTAATCTATTATGAAGGTTCAGATTCAGCTTTCAAAGATCATTTATTGCTTTGATTGAGAACACACACTTTATAAGGTATTCATTTAATTCATTTTAGAAATATTTCAAACAAGATATCTACCACCTACATGTGAAAATTAATTTCAGAAGATAGATTAATTGTGTTTTGAATATTATTATTTTGTGCTCATTATATATATTGCTTAGATATAAAATACAAATGGCCATGAATTCTAAAAATAAATGTGGTTAATTTGGAGAGTTAGTAGACAGTATCTTCGTGGGACCTCTAATTTTATGCATGGTTTCTTTACATCTACTCAATTACCCACAAAAAATTAGAGAAGAGAAATGAGGAAAAGGGAAAACAAGAGTTCAAGAGAAGCCTCCTATATAGACATGAGAAATTGTGGTGTGGCTGAATTTTTTGGAATTTGGCTTGATCCATCAACTCCTTTTTTGGCTACATCACATAGACAAGAACACTCACTTGGGAAGTTACAAATTTCTTCTTGTTTCATGTTTTTCTTACATGCATTGAAATTAGTTTGAAAAAAGGTTGCTTGTCTCCTTACATCAAATTTGCAAGATTAATTGTGGTCCCTGTGACTTGCATAGTCATATAAAAAATAGTGTTATGGTTGTTATACCAACCTATCTCTAGATGAGACATATATGTTAAGATTGTGGTCTAATTTGATGTTTTTTTTCACTACTTGTTAACACGAAAGTGACTATGATTTTCTAAAATATTTTAGATACTAAATTTCATCGGCATGCCCATTTTCTAAAATTCCCTATTTTAACCGATGAATATATGATAATTTGATATTATTTCTTTAATATGTAGAGTAAAATGGCAGAGGTGAATATATGTGATTGGAATGTCTAACTAGGTCCTAAATTCAGAAGGAAAATAATAAACCAAAAAATATATCTATGTTTTCATAAGTTTAGTTGAAAAAAATATTTAGGGGTTAGCTCAACTATTATTGCAAATGTTGCTAGGAAGTTGGTTAGTTCTATCACTAGTACATTTGGCAGAAATTCTGACACTTGGTTCTAACACTTTTGACCAAATGTCAGAAATTTCCCCAAATTTTTTCAACTTTTTCAAATCTCGCCTGAAACTGTTGCTATACCGACATTTAAAGACAAGTGTTGCAATACCGACACTTAGAGGGAAGTGTCGGTCTTGTGACATTTGAAAAATAGCGTCATAATTGCGATGGATTTCTGAAGTATGTCGTTAATGCGACGTTACAGAGACAAGTTGTCACTATTGCAAGGTTTAGAGGAAGGTGTCGCTATTGTGACGTTAAGAAAAATGTGTCGCCATTGCGAGGGTTGGTGGAAAAGGGTCGCTCTTGCAAAGGTTAAGCGATGTGTCACGCTTGCGACGGTTGGTGGAAACATGTCGCTCTTGCGACGGTTGGTGGAAATGTGTCGCTTTTGTGATGGTTGGTGGCAGAGTGTCACTCTTGTGACGGTTGTTGGCAAGGGTGTCCGGTGGGATAATCCCACATTCACCGGGAGTATAAGCAATATTGGTGTTTATATACAAGTTGAGGTTTTACATGTTTCGATTACGAGCCGAAGGTTATGCACACTCATACAATCAATTGGGACTCAGCGCATGCACTCAGCCCCTCCCTTCATGGCTTGGATTTGGTTGTGGTTTAGCTTGTGGTTCTTCACCTTGGTCCTATGGTTATTAGTGTAGGTGTTGAGCGAGGCGCTCGATGGCGTAAAAAGCCCACATTTTTATTAAAAATATAAACAATTTGTAAAAATATCACAATTTTATTAAAAATATAAACAATTTGTAAAAAAGACTACAATTTTATTAAAAATATAAACAATTTGTAAAAAGCCCACAATATTATTAAAAATATAAACAATTTGTAAAAATCCCACAATTTTATCAAAAATATAAACAATTTGTAAACAACCCACAATTTTATTAAAAATATAAACAATTTTATATTAAATATAAAATTGATATACACTTTTTTATTGGGAGTAAAAAGCCCACAATTTTGTAAAAAAACCACAATTTGTAAAAAGCCCAGAAAAGCCCACTTTTATTTTCTTTTTACTTATTGAGCTCCCATTGAGTTCAACGCGTCTTGGGTTTTCTACACCATTGAGAGAGATAATTACTAAATATAATTATTATTTTCTCTATAGGATAATTTGCATCAATGGAAGAAAACATTAGAGGTGGAAAAAAAAATTCGAAAGGGTGAAAGGGGTGATGGTAGAGTTTATTGCCCTTGCAAAAAATGTTGTATGAGAAATAATGTTAGAGTTTTAATAGCAACAGCAACAATGCATTGTAGGAAATATGGGCACATTGATGGTGGATCGAATGACTATCATCCCATGGTAATTAATTATCTATCTTCATTATCTATCTTCATTTTGATTATATCGTAAAATTTTATATTATTTTAAATTTTTTTATATGCGCACTAATGTTTAATGATTAATGTTTGTAATTTTCATAAAGGCACAGTTGCCCCACAACTTTTTGCAGATGATCAACCAGCTTCCACAGCTAAATAGTAGTAGATTAGATGATGTTGCACCAGTATAAGAGAATATTGCAGCAAATATTAGTATTGGAAATGATGTTGTACAAGGTGAAGAACATGAAGAGAATGATGAAGGTACTTTTAATGATCCCATGGAGGTAGATCATGATGAAAACAATGAGACAATTCATATTAATGATGGGACAAATCAAATGCTCCAAGAATTTTGTGGCTAGTCAGATGATGATGGTGGAGATAGTGACAGTATTTATGATGTACCTCTGATTAAAAGGTCAAGTGAACGACTTTTTGAACACTCAAATGCAACTCTTCTCTCTGCTACATTGTTGCTGGTGAACTTAAAGGTTATGAATAATTTTTCAAACAGATGTATGACACAACTCCTAAGGTATGCAATATGTATATATGATCACATATATGTAAATGTTGATTATTTTCCCTTTTTTTAGTTGTAATAAATGTGTAAAATAAAAATTCAGTACTTATATATATATATATATATATATATATATATATATATATGATTAATAATCTTTACATTAACTAGTTTTTGTTTATGTTGTAGATTGTTGGGTGAATATTTGTTACCATCGCCAAATACTTTACCTCGAACATATCGAGATCTACGTGCTATTATGAAACACTTTGGAATGGAATATAACATTATAGATGCATGTCCTAAATATCATATTATATATTACGGAGAACATGCGTTGAAAACAGAATGTCCGAAATGTGGTACCAGTAGATATCGAACAGATCAACTAACCAAAAAGGTGCCTCAAAAGGTTCTTCGTCATATTCCCATAATTCCACATTTGCAGCGAATGTTCAGGTGTAAGAGCATAGCACAGTTTATGGATTACCATTCAAAGAATAGAAGTGGAGATGGTGTTCTTCGAATGCCTGCAGATGGTTCTGCATTTAGAGAAATCAAGGAAAAATATGTAGATTTTAAAAATGAACCTCATAATGTCAGGCTTTCATTGGCAGCTGATGGTGTTAATCCATTCGGAGAGCTTAGATCTACTTACTCAGTGTGGCCTATTTTCATTATCAACAATAACATTCCTCCTTGGATGTCAATAAAGAGGGAGCACATAATGTTGACTATGATTATTCTAGGTATTTGATACATTATTTTTTTGAATGTAACATTTTCATTTCTCTTTTTGTTTGCATAAATATATGTTTTATTTATTTACTTAATTATATATACATATATCATGGTAGTAATTATTATGTACCGTAATTTTGAACAATTAGGTAAGTACCAGGTCAAAGATATGAATGTATATATTGAGCCTCTTATCGATGAGCTAATACAGTTATGGCATGGCATCACTATGTATGACATCACTAAACCAATCAAGTAGAAGAGATTTCAATGTCGTGGAATGCTTGTATGGAAAATTCATGATGCCCCAGGACTAACACATGTTTGTGGTATGTAATATTTCGTTGCACTTTAATATAATACATAATTATCTAAATTAGATATACCATATTGCATGTTTTAAAAATTATCTCATAGTATATTAATTGTTATTGATCCATCTATTGCAGGTCTTCAAACAAAGGGTAGATTTGCATGTCCAGTTTGTGGCCCTAAGATGAAGTATTGTCATTCGCCAGACTTAAGAAAGATGGTGTTTGATGAGTTTAGGCACTTCCTCTCTAGGAACCATAAGTATCGTACCACTGAAAAACATCTTTTCAATGATAAAGAAGAAACTGGATTAAAACCACGAAGAATGACACCTCAGTTGTGGAAGTTGGAATATAATAGAATTAATAATCATTAAGTAGTTCGTACGTAATATGTGTGTGTGTGTGTATATATATATTATTTGTTTATGTAATGTTTGGAATTTTTGTTTTAACTAATGAATTTATTTTATTGTATTTTATAATTATTGTTTTGATTTATTTTATTCTTTGATATCAAGGTCGTCGTCACGGTGAAGGTACTAATATTGTACTTCCACCTGGAATAAAATGTTATCCTTCTCAATTCACTAGTTTGCCCTGCTATGAGGACCTAAAAATAGCTCATTTGTTTGATACAATGCATGTCAGGAAGAATGTGACAGAAACGTTATGGCGAACCATAGATGGTGCACATGATAGACATAAAATTGACAAAATTTGTGCTGACATTGAGAAATCGAATCATGTAATGAAAAGTGTGATCAACAGATCAAATAACAATGGAGGTTGAAATTATAATAATATTCCATGGTTATTAACAGAACGACAAAGCAATGATGTAAAAGAGGTCGTTAGAAGAATTAAATTTCCAATAGGTTTCGCTTCAAACATAAATAATATCTTAATGAAGAAAGGTGACTTTAGTGGGGTGAAAACAAATGATTGGCATACCTTTGTTAAGGTAATTTTTTTGGTATACATTTTTGTACGTTATTTCTTGAATACATATTTTAAATTTTCCTTTTTTCTGTTTAATTTGGAAACCAATAACGATTCATTTTTTATTTTTATAGTATGTTCTACCTGTATCTCTCCCAAAAAAATTCGACAACAACTCCAAACAAGTTATATATGGTCTTATTAAATACATGAGGTAAGTAGTTTTGATTTATACGCAAAATCTAATCGTTACAATTTATTTTCGTACTTAATGAAATGATTTATTAATTTACTTGTAATGAAATATATATTATGTTTCATTGAAATAACCTTGCATAATGATTTGCAGATGGTTTTCATTGAAAGAAATCCATCAAGATGAAATAAAGTATTGGAAGAGAGAAATTCCTCGGCTAATGTGTGAAATGCAAAAGTATCTACCTCCAACATTTTTCAATGCACAAGAACACTACTTGATACACCAAGTTGAGGAGATTGAAATGTGTGGCCCAGTACACACAAGTTCAATGTGGATGGTCGAGAGGCACCTGAAATCCTTGAAGGCTTTGGTTAGACAAAGAGCATGACCTGAGGGTTCTATGGTGGAGGGATATGTGGTATATGAATCCATGGTGTATATTAGTCATTATATTCCTATATTAGTTGCACCAGCTATGAAGGCGGTGGATTGCATTTGGGATGTGAACTCCATCAAAATTTTTGAAGTGGAGCTCCTGTTGGGAAAGGGTAGAATGAAGAAAGTGAGAGGTAAAAGATTTATTATGTATAATACATATAATGTTTCATTTTTTTACATCATGTATATGATCATTATATTCATTTAGGTATTATTATTTCATATTTTATTAATTAATATAATTTACCATGGTTATAAGAAATATTTATTAATATTGGTGAATTATTGTTTTTTTATTCAGGTGCTCAAGATTATGAGGCACTACTTTTATACATTGCAAAAAATCTTGAGTGGATGAGTGAATGGATTGAAACATGTAAAGCACGTAACGACGGTAGGTTATCATGGCAACTACTGTCTGAATTGATTAGAGAAGTGTATCGTAGTGGAGATGGAAACGTTACGGACAGGGAAATCAATTTAGCATATGGTTTGAAAGATAGAAAGGTAAGAAATTAATTCACCTATTTTATTCATTACTTATTTTATACTATATTTATAATGTGACAAGAAGTTTTATTTTTCAGTTAATTTTCATGCTGTGTAAATTATATGTTTAATTATTAATTGAGAATGCATCTTTTTCATGTTTGGCATATTGTAGTTGAAACACCACAAGGCTATGTGGTGCAATGGTCGTCAATTTCGCGTTAAACAGTTGGATGATAACAGGAAAACTTCTGATAGTGGGATAACTGCAGTATTCTAGGTCACTAATGTTTCCTCCAGGAGTGACAGACATCCTCGAGAATATGAAAATAGATATTATGGGTTCTTAGATGATATAGTTGAGTGTGACTTTAATTCCTTCAAAATAGTTTTGTTCGACGTCAAATGGTATAGGCTACGAATGAATGTATGTGATGATGATAGAACACTTATTCAACATGAAAATGGATTTCCAATAGTTAAAACATCACAATTTGAAGCAGGAAAAGATCGCTATGTTTTTCCAAGCCAATGCGAACAAGTCTTTTACTCAGAGGTTCCAGGTGAGAACGAATGGTCATTTTCTATTAGATATGATCCAAGAGGAAGGAAAGTAGAGTATAATGTAGAGGAAGAATATGATACTGATCAAGAAGAAGATGATGCAGTGGCAGATGAGCAGGAATATGCATTGACAGACGAAAAATATATATTAGAAGATGAACCAGGCATAGGAGATGAGGAAACAATTATTGATGATGATTTCGATGAGGATATTATTGAAAATGACATAATTGAGGATGATGATGACATGGTCGATCATTTCAAAACCGTTTCTGAATCAGATGTTGGTATAGATGTCGATCAGTTAGATGAAGATCAAGAAGATGCAGAAGAAGAATATTGATACATATGTTATGTTCGAGTATGAGATGGTATGTTATAAGTTTATATTTTAATATGTAGGAATTATTGTCTTTAAATAATTTACTAATTATGTGGGTTTGTTGCATGTTGTTTATTATTTCAAACCAATAAATAATGGCCTTAGTATTGTACAAGCTAAACTAAAATTATATGCCATTTTTACAGAAAACCTAAGTTGGCATTTGAAAGGTTTTAATATGACTCTTGATTTCATCTTTCAAGAGGTTAATTGACCTTTCATGTTGACCTATCTATTCATATTTCTCCTATTATTTAGAAATGATTAAAATGACAAAAAAATGAAGAATTATATGTCCAATAGCACTAAATCCAAGTCAAACTACGATCTCAACTTGCCAAAACCCGCTGAAACTTCTTTCACTAAGGTCTATTGTTCTACTTGAATTCACTTTACATGAGTTCACACTTGTTATCTTGTACCTGTGTTATGCCTTACATTTTGTTCTTCATCATCCTTCTCTGTCATTTTTTCTCTCACAAAAAGTACCTATATGCAATCATGTCACTCCTGGGTCCATCACATTGTTCCACATAAAATGAGCTTGCCCATTCCCATCATGCACTGGTCCAAATAACTTGCCTTGTCAACCCATATGCTGATTCATTTCACCCACTTAAATTATCAAGATAAAATGCATGCCAACTTTTTTTACCCACTTAACTTATCAAGCTAACCTATGTGTCTTCTCAACACACATTGCACCAAACTATGTCATATCATCTTATGCTATGCTAACTCCTTGGTCACACGCTTACCTCTGACATCATTTACCATCATCATGCCATGTTAAGTCACTATCCAAAAATCCACTTAAACATTCTTGCACCAAAATTTAGCCTTCCAATCATGCATAACATGCTTGATACATTTTAGTGTGAATCCCCTTGGCACTTTTGCATGCCCAAGGAAATCTAGCCCACCCACTATATATCCAATGCACCTTTGGTTCATGCATAACACATTGCATTCATGAAAATAGCTACTTCGTGAAATCATGCAAGAGAAGACACCTAGACCATGACCTTCAAGGTCTGACACATCCTATTGAGATGAAAAATATGGAAAGTCTACCCATGACATGATCAACATGTCAAACTTGAAAAGGATTTTGTCAAAATTCTTGTGTTGTGAAAATGGAGAGTATATTTTATGAATTTCAAAGTCTCAATTAATTTAAATTGATTGGATGTGATAGGCTAGAATCACTACAAGGAAAAGAACCTCTAGTGGATTTTTTTGAGGAACCCCTTATAAAAATGCCCCATACATCTGTTTCTAGTGTAGGTTACTAGAGGAGTTCGGTGGGTGGATGGTTTTGTAGATAACTACACATCTGTGGTTATATCTTGTGTTCATTTGCACTATTTGTATGGTACTAATGAAACTAGTAGAAAGTCTACTTTAGAGGTCAGATCACTGCTATAGCAGAATGTGATTATGTTGTTGCTTTTCTACTGTTTTGTTTCAATTTTTTTGTGATTTATACACAGCAAACTCAATAATACTGAAATTATGAAGCTGATTTGTTTTGATAATTAATATACCTTTTGAGATTTTAAAATTTCACTACAAATAACCCAGTTTAGTCTCATTGTCAACTCGTCTCTTGTTTGGGTGCCTTAATGTGCAATGACATGTTTCCAGGATTGAATTCAATGCAAGGAATATTTGAAATTCTAACTCTGTCTTTCGGTGTCTTATTAGAAATTATTTCAGTTTTCATTTTGTGTTTTCAAGTTAGATATTGTTTTCAAGTTTTTACATTTACAATTTTACTGCAATGTGATAGACAGATCAGGGCAGTACAGGAACAACCCCGAGACATGATGACCGCAGAAAGGGGCCAACGGAAGAACATGTAAAGTTCCAACATTGCTCTATCTTCAGGTATTTTATTTATTTATATAATTGAAAAAATATTAATTTTTTTCAAATATGCAAACACCTAGCCATGGTACACTTCACGATTCCCTCTATGAGGAAGAGCTTTCTTCATCCCTATCTCCATTGCTCTTGTTGCGAAAAAAGGCATGAAAGCAAGGTCAGACTTTGATACTTTGATAGACGCACCTCAAACACCTGAAACAGAAGAGAGGATAAAACAACTTATGACCCAGCTAGAAACATATCAGGAAATAATAAAAAATCAAAAGGATATTTTTTTTGTTCTGCTTGAGATGAACTGTGATAGTTTGATTTTTAATTTTTACATTGACTAAAGTTACAAAAATTTCTTTTGTATGTAGCATTATCTGACACTTGATAAACCCGGTGTTGGTGGTAGTGGGACACAAGGGAAAGAGATTGCCTAGCAACCCTCTCGTACATCTTATACTCCTTTAGGTGCCAGCCATGAAACACACCCTGCCCAAGCACATGCCCAGCCAACCGTTGAACGTGTTGGCAGTGATGAGGCTGATATGGCCAACTACATTATTGTGTTTCCTGGAGCTACACGTGTAAGCTCCACGGGGACCATCAATGGCACATTGTTGGTGAACGATGAAGGTGTCCCTATAAATCACGTATTCTATCTAAAAGATATTTTATTATGATTTTTATTTTTAAATTAATGATAATATCTTCTTCTTTTTTTCTGTGTCGGAAACAATGAGTTATATAGGTTTTTGGAGAGCCATGCATTGGTAATTTTTTGCCCAACAATACGCACAAGGTGGAATTCCCAGAATTCCAACCTGAAAAAAGAACTTCTAGATTATCTAGAAGTCCTTTTTGGGGTGGGCACATTTGACAGAACAGCGGTGGCTCGGGTAGCTGGAAAATATTTGAAATATACCAGGGACACCTATAGGACGCAATTTAAATTTAAACCTAGATATGAGCGTCCTCTCACTGTTCCAGAGAGTGAGTGGAGAGCACTCATCCATGACGGAAAAGAGAAAAGATCAAAGAAAGAAGGAAAAATGCCAACTGGACCCGCAAGGTAAATTACAACTTTAATTCAATAGATTTAATTTTCTTTATGTCTAAAATAAAAGTGTGCTACGACATATCTAACTTCAATATTTTGATGATAGGTTTTCTGACACCTCGAAGGAAACCAAATATAAGATTAAAAAAAGGGCCATCACAAGCTAGGCCAGGGCGGCTACTTGAAATTAGCCGTAAGAATTGTAAGTAGCTAAACATCTTATAATTAATTGTATCGCCTTCCAAGGTTTTTGTAATCCTATCAAATAACATTGAAAAAACACAATCACATGTAATGTAGGGTGATGACTTCAGAACAAAAACTACAGAGGAAGATAAAAATATCGCTTTCCATTTTGGCTATCAAGCCGTAGTTGAACATTGCAGAAGCTTGGGGTGGGTCCCAAGATCCAGAATTCCTGATAAGCTAAAATGTTAACCTTTCAATATGTTTGTTTTCGTCCATAAATTTAATTTCTAACAACTTTGTTTAAATTAGGGGAGCAACACTACCGACGAGGAAAATAACCCAGTTGTAGAGCCAGATGTAGATGTTCCTCACGTGCAACCTGATCATTGTAGTGGGGACCAGGCCGACAATGCTACTATCAGCGAGGGTCGTGACGGTAATTAATTTCCACTTATAATTTTTTCTAAATATACTTTGATGGTTGTCCTTATAACGTTTTTTTTTTTTAATGAAAGAGAGTTTTTCCCTTGACGATGTTACCACCAGAGAGGAATACAGGGCAACAGTCCCAATGGCGACAACTGGTGCACCAGGTAAATAATCTCATTGCAATTTTTTTTATTAATATTACCGAACTAGTTCAATGATATTTAAAAATTGACAATTAAATTTTAATATTATCTATTTTTGTAGGCGATGCCCCGTCACTAGATGAGACCAGACATCATGATTACGCAACTAGGTCAGTAGTGTGGGTCGAAAGGCACGAAACAGGAGCAGATCACGATGATATTGATGACGTAATTAGGAGCTTTAGAAATAGGAAGAAGAAAAATAAAATTTGATAATGTAAAATATTATATTGTTATAAGACAAACGCTACCATACTTTGAACGTTTTTTGTGTTATATAAAAAACACATTTATCATTCTATTTTTATGTCAAGCACTAATTTCAATGTTTCCTTGCGTACTTTTTGTCACATTGTTTTTTAATTTGTTATTGAATATTTTTTTTATGCTCATGAAAGTAAAAAATGAAATATAGATTTGGTATTGGGGAATTGAGAGTGATGTGAGGGGGGGGGGGGAGGGGCCATAAGAGCTTCCACTCCACGTGGTTGGCCCTGTTTAGTAGAGAATAATTTATTGGAGAAATTTAATCTTGGAGCAAACCTCCCTCGATCCAACGTGGCAACAAAAAATTCATTGTTGACTTAGTTGCTACTCTTTCAGATCGTGGGAGTCTTGTTCCAAGTTCACGAAACTCCAATAAATTGTTCTTGAAATGAAGAAGAGATTATTTAGGTATGTTTTGACATTTTCAACATATGTTCTAACATTATCATAAGAATGCATCTTAGAGTAAAAAATACTACATCAATTACTTGTATTTATTGGATAGATAATGATGGATTTTGATTGACTTGGCAGTGCAGGTACAAATCCTGTTGCATCATGAGCAATACAACTTTTCAACCAGGGTCATGTCTAGGATATTTTTTCCTGTGTGCTTGACCAAGTTCATAATGTCACATTTTTTAAGTTCCTTTATAGTTCATAATTCAATATTAAGCTTGTTCATGATTATTATCTAGGTTTTTTGTATGTGTTTTTTCATCTATTTGATTGTAAGCAACTCTGCATGTTTCCTGTTTTTCACTATGATTTCTCCATTTACCACTCCGAGGATGAATTTGAATTTATTGTTACATAGGTTACTTTATTTTTACTATGATTTCTGCATTTACGATTTCATAGGTGACATCATGTACAGTTGTTAATCTCAGGTTGGTGATGAGCTCTAGTTCTCCAGATTTGGGGCTTTTCTGATATTTTCTCCCTCTTGTCATTCCTACATCACCTTGTTGTTTGAGCATGCCAATTGTCTACCACTTGTACCAATTGGCACATGTCAATCTCTGAGTGGTGCCACATTTCACCTATTTTCAGCCCCACTTGACCACTTGGAAAACTCAAATCGACACACCATGTGTCTTTATCATGGAATGCCACATGTCCTAGATATTTTAGATGCTAAAATCATGCTTCTAATGTGTTATTTCAACCAATCACAGTGGTCCATGTGGCCTTGTGCCATGTCACTAGTCTGGAAGAGAGATTTGAGCCTTTTATTTTCATGATTTTTCTATTATAATTTTTTTCTTCAGGACGGGAAATCACTTTTGCAATAGATGGGGATTTTCTCATTTCCTTGGAGTCATCTCCTAGGACACCCTTAAAGCCATCATCCAAGAGGAAATCTACAACTCTCTGTTGTTGTCCTCTTTCCCTTGAATTATGCGCTTCTAGAAGACTAGGTAGGGCACTCTTCTAGCCCTTATTCCATTGCTTCATCATTGTATCAACTTCTCCCATAGGCTGCTTCTATTTTTTTGTCGACTTAAATGAAGAAAACACTACCCTAGTGTGAGGTTTCTCCTCAACTATCCCTACCGCACTTATGGACCAACCCGCAATATGAACATTTCCCTTACTTATGGAGACACCCCCTATGCTACTGCACATTCAATTCTAGGAGCTACTTGCTAAGGAACATTCCTACACTATGCCTAACCACCCTCCAAAAAATCCCTCTAACTATTGTTGTATAATCCCTTGTGTAATCCCCTCCAAACAATAGCTATCATTCATACATTAAGAATTACTTACACAGGTAAGTAATTCAAAAGTTGTGCAGAGTAGTAAAAGGAAAGAGAATCTATCAAGAGTATTGATTTGGATTCCAATAATGTCTTTCAATGATGGCTACTACAGAGAAGATTATCTTCATGTCTATTTGTTACAATAGCTAGCATTCATACATTAAGAATTACTTACACAGGTAAGAATTACTTACTTATCTAGAATTACTTACACAGGTAAGAATGACATCTAGGAAGGGATATAACTGCAGGGAAGAAGCAATAGGTTCCTTAGATTCTCATGTGCAAACCAACCATAAAGATGTTTGTCCTAGGACTTAAGAATAAGGTCAATAAAGGAACCTTATTTGGCTCAAAAATAACACAGAATCTCGAAAATCTTCTCTAGCTCCCCAAATCAATCATGGTATTGTGGATAAAATATAAGCCTATCCTTTTCCCTTGCTTTGTCTTATAGTTCCTGGATCCTTCTTGAAGCTTATCAATGAGTCTTTTACCCTGTTCTTGACCTGTAGCTTCTGAAAATTCATCTTGAAGATCAGGCCAGGACCAGGGAAGGTTATGTAATTTGAATTTATTATAAGAATGGATACAGAATTTTGTATGCCTTGATCGACCGAAATTTGTGTGAATAGACTCTCTAATTTGGGGATTTTGACAGTAGAAGAGTAAGTTGAGATATTTTTCTCTCTGTGTTCAATAAAACTATGGACTTATTGATATCTAGGTATGTTATTGAAAATCTCCCAAAGGACTCATTCCTTCGATTAGGAAACCTCTGTGTATGATTAGGAAGAATAAACTCTGTGTATTATTCTGTGTCTGCGTTTGAATTTCGTATTCTCTGCGAGTGAATCAAATTTGATTGCCCTGTATGGAAGTTTGCAGAAGGGAATAGTGGCTCTATTGGGAGGGCGAAATCATGTCCTCGGTGTGTAATTTGAATGAATATATCCTGTGTGAAAGAGTCGATTCTGTTCCGTGAGCGTAGCAGGATATGCTCTGTCTATTCGAAGAATAGCGATAGAACCCCTGTTTATTGAAGCGATCACAATTAGGTGCAATGGTGTTGTATTTTCGTTGGTGAGGTGATATTACTAAGACTCAAACACAGTGTTAACACAAGGATTTAAGTCAAAGAATTGTATTAAAAATGTAGTGATACCCGAGTTAACCACTATTTAATTACCAAAGTAGCAGAAGTGGTTTCGGAAGGCAATACCACAGGTTTCGCGCGGCATCTGGGCCAAAGACGGTTTTTTCCTTTACCAACGCAATCCAAAGATATTTGGACACATCACCTCCTAAATACCACCCATATTGCATTTTTCTGGAGCGCTAAAGTCTAGTGAGGAAAGAAACGTGATTTTGATGAAGTCCGCCCAATCTACCAGGCAGTAGATCCAATGGTAATCACGCGGAAAGCTTCACGACAGATAAATTAAGGTATGAACCGACGGTTTCAATAATATTAAATATTTATTTAATTCAGAAAATTTGGATATTGGATGCGTGGGCCCCATGGAATACAATACGTAATAGAATGCCACATTGTTAGAATTAAGGGGTATTAACGTTATAAGTCTGAAGTTTGGTGGTTATTAAAGGAGTCAGGATATTGTGTTATTTTGAAGGCCAAGAGGCACTAATACGATTCAAGGGTAATGTCATAGTGTTTGGGTTATTATCCTTTGATGCAATATTTCGAAAGGGGGTTTAAAACAATCATTAAGTTTTTTAAGGAAAGGTGGAGTTTTAAGGGTTAATTGAATACAATTGCAAACATTCATTGTATGCATTGTGTAAATATTGGATATAAACTCCAAGGGGTTAAAAACATAAAGAGAGGTATTTGATATGCGAGGCGTTAACCCAAGGATGAATATTAATTTAAGCATTGATATATATATTATGTCCGCCGAACCTTGTATGGAGCGAAATTGTATGCTGGGAATTATCATGGTTATATGAAAAAGGTGACTTTGAGCATATAATATATTAGGCACTTATAAAGTTAATGTTGGGTTGAAAGGAAGCTTATAATCGATTTTATGTGAAATTCAAACAATTGAATAAAAAAGAAAAAGAGGGTGTATTGTATGGTTTAATAACCATAGCCTTAAAAGGATATGAGCCTCCACAATGTTAATGGTTGCCCAAATTTAAAATTATTTGGGCTAAATGTTAAGTGCATTTCTTTTATATGCACAGAGACAAGAAATTGTGGTTTGAGTAGGTAGTCTGGGCAACACTTCATTTGCCCATAAAATATTTATCCTTTTGTAAAGATGATTATCATAAACTTGACCTTCAACCTTAAGCAAGAGCGAGTTATAATAGATGGTTAAGAGGTTTCAAAATTCACTGGATATTATTTCATATTCTTCCATAAATCACAAAGAATATTGTATCAAATGTCATGTATAGTCACATGTAGCTGTTTGGTGTCATCATAAGTGCTTGTTTCTGTAACTTGGTCGAGAGATTAGATTAAAAGAGATGTAGGATTTATTCTTTCAGTCTTGGTCCTAGATTCCTTTAGGATTCAAGCTATAGAACTTTTGGAAAGATGCTTCAGACCATAGTCTCAAATTAGGATATAGACTTTTAGATTACAGACATAGATCATAGAGGATAAATTACTTTTAAAAGGAAAGAGAATCTATCAAGAGTATTGATTTGGCTTCCAAT